>JAGFNQ010000356.1:170409-313567 GCA_024364735.1 Boesenbergia rotunda | reverse complement strand
GGAACGCGTCCTCATCTACTCCTCTTGGGAGAATTTACCTGGTGCCAACCGGCTCCTCCAGTTGGACTTTTGCCCGGCAGTCCTTCGCCAGGTCTTGAGTTGCCAAGCTGCCCTTCGCTTGGTGCCTAGCAGCCCTTCGCTAGGTCTTTTCTTCTGGCAGCCCTTCGCCAGTGCCTAGCATTCCTTCGCTAGGACTTGTCCATTCTGGCAGTCCTTCGCCAGAGCCTAGCGGTCCTTTGCTAGGGCTTTTCCTGTCTGGCAGTCCTTCGCCAGTGCCTAGCATTCCTTCGCTAGGGCTTTTCCTGTACACTCAAGAAACTTGTTAGACAACAACTAACCCTTAACTTTTGAACCCTTTTGCCAATATCAAAACACAGGTTTGACTTGGGTGCATTCTGCACCAACATCTTGTTCTCTTCTGACCCACTGATATCATCAATCTGTGGTTGTGGCTCACCACCAAACTCTTTTGCCATTGGTTCAGTATTGGCCCAACTTGTACCAGCAATCAATCCATCACATTTAACACATTCTGAGCCTTGAAATAATTACAAGATTCTTGTAGCAAATAAATATTTTCTCAACTTCATTTAACAAAATACTTATTTATTAATAATATTACCGAAAAACTTCCTCGCCTTTGATGAAACAGTTTATCTTCATCCGAATATGGTACAATGGACAACACCTTTTCACAATTAAAATTAAAAGATCACTACAATTCATCATATTTAAGTTTATCTACTATAAAATATGAACTTATTTTACTATAGTCAATGGAATTCAATAACCTCTCCGCTAAATCAGGTTTGGTAGGTATCTTACTTTCCCCCCAACGGAACAACCGGGGGAAAAGTATATAGCGAACGTACAACTCCAAGAGAAGGTATTCTTTCATATAACCATGCCTAAATAAATAAATTTATTAGTATAACAGAACAAAACATAATAAAAGCATAGTAAAAAAACTCACCATTAATCCAACAGTTGAACCATCTAGATACTTCTTTCTTCTAACATCACCCTTTCCAATATATTTGAAAATTTAGTTGGTCAAAAATCTATAAGCCGCATCTCCCCACGAGTAATCAAAGAAGGTGGTCTGGTCATCAATGTATGGCATAATGAATCGAGGTGTTGAGTAGTTGGCCACAGGAAAAATGATACAATTAAACACTAAACAAATAAACATCCTAACAAAATCATCCACATCTGAGTTACTCTCTGATACAGCTAAAGAGGATAGTCTATCATAGATTACACTTCTGGTCACATTGCCAACTTTCCCAGAGAAATACTGAGCAACAAATTTAGACTCCAAATTCACATCTAAATCAACTGGTTGCCCTGCATAACGCAAGCCAAGAATAATGGAAAACTCTAGTGATGTAAACGGAACAATAATATTTTCACCAAACAGAAATGAACGAGATTGCAACTGAAATCTTTTTAAAATTATATCAACTCTGGAGCTGTTGATCGCCAATTTGGGCATCTTAAGCCATATACCAAATGGAGTGTTTTGAATACTCTCCTTTTGCTTATCAGTCATTTTCGGTCCCACTTCATCCATTACAGCTCTAAAAAAAGTAGGTGAACACCGAAACTGAGCTTTTTTCCCACTGTTAACCTATTTAGCATCTTTGTTAATCTTTGCTTCTTTCCTAGTCTTCACCATCTTTGATTCTGTTTAACCCTTACTTAAAATATCCAACACAATTTTAGTATTTAGACCATAAAGTATACTGAAAATTAATCAAGTAAACATTTGCCTACTTACAAACAATAAACATTCAATTTAATAATAATAGAAAAAATTTAATATCATCATTAAACATGAACAATTGCCTATTTACCTCCCTCTCACTACTTATCTATAATCAAGGAATTCTTAAATTTTTAAAGAATGATGCAAATAGTATTCATAAATGGAAATCTCATAGGAATAGTAACAATATACTCATAATAGGGTGAAGTTGTACTTAATCAATTACTAATCTTTTTTTAAACGAATAGGGAAATAAGAAAGATGATAATTAGAGAGTTCCGATTAATAGATAAAAAAACTACAAAAAATGTCTGGCTTCAACTCTATCTCCGGCGACAACGCTTGATTCAGTCTCCTCGTTGGTGGGTTGATGGATCTACACGGCTATAATCTTGCTTCATATTGTGTCGGGAAGAAATGGGGGAGAGGGAAATGGTCGACTTGCCTTGATTTCGCTGGTTAGGGTTTACGAGATTAAGTCGTCAAGAAATCTGGGAAGAAGGAAACTGAGGAGAGGAAGCTGGCTTGATTTCGCCGATGAAGGACGCCGAGAATGTGTCGTCAAGAAATCGCGGGAGAAGGAAATTGAGGAGACGAAGCTGGCTTGATTTCGCCGGTGAAGGACGCCGAGAATGTGTCGGGAAGAAAACATAGGAAAACGAAACTGCGGGAGAAGAAATGCGGGAAAACCAAATGTGGAAAAAGTAAGAAGGGTATATTAGTAAATTTATGTATTGGGGAGTTAAAACTAAAAAGTAGGGACTTAAAACATGTGTTTTCTCACATGGGGAGCGGACACAAAGCCAACTTTTGAATTAGGGATTTATCTCTAATTTACTGTTATTCTAAACCTTTCTTTTTCAATTTTATGCACCTATTCAACTCACAATTTTACCCTGCGGTGACTGGCACCTCCTAGATCTAATCGGCTCGGTTATCAAAGGATGAGCAAGGGGCAAACGAGTCAAATCGCTAGTAAATTATTCTAGGGGGTGCTTGGTATAAATTTGACAATGAGAATGATAATGAGTTTGATTGAGGAGTTTATGGGTTTGGTGATAACCTAATGGGGGGTGGGTTATGAAATCAAGGGTATCATATCCTTATTTTGATTCCGATTCTCGTATACCAAGCATCATCAATGGAAATAAAATCTATTTCATTCTCATTTCCACCTTCTAAACCCGCTTACCAAGTGCCTCCCTAGTCTTGATTCGAATAATATATTCATTGAGTTTGTTGGATTAAATTAACTAATCAAGTTCGAGTTTGATTTTATAATATTAGATTCGTGAGCTATTGAATATATTCGTTAAATGAGCTATTGAATATATTCGTTAAAAGACTCATAAACATGTTCGTTAAGAATTTCGTCTATTTATTTTTTATATATTTTTTATAAATTTAAGTATCACATAAATAATATATTATTAATTATTATAGTTAATTATTTTAAAAAAGTTAAAATTATGTTCATTTAAATTTTAAATAAATTTTATTACGAGTCAAAATAAAATCTAAGAACTAAAATTTAAATCGACTTCGAACTTAAAAAATAATGAGTCGAGTCCAAATTCAAGTCTTATTTTTTTTTTCAGCTCGGTTCGATTATACTCTGGTTGAACACAAGAAAGGCAGTGTCATTCCATAATAATCAAACTTGCAAGGGTTCTTATGCAAAAGTTCCTCGTTCGTTGACATAAAAGGGTTTGAGCAGCGCTAGGGTTTGGAAAAAAGGCCGCCCTGCCTGGCTAGCAGTGCGGTACTGCTTCATTCTTTCGGTACGATCTTTTCTCTCCGATCAATCTTTGGTTTCCATCGGGAGGAGTTTTTCCTTCCGGTTTTCGTAACATCGCTCCCATTTTTCTAGTTTTTGATTTGTTTTTGTTGCATAAAATGGGCTTTAAAACAGAATCATTTGGCATTTGGTTTTGTTAATATGGACGAATGTGTTCATCTTTTTCTTGTGAATTTGTTTTTAACTCGTCAAAGGACGACGCAACTATATGATGAATAACTCCTAAAAGCCATGGAAACTTTTCCACATGAAGCTTTTGTCATAGTTACTCTGATAGCGCAATGCATTTGTTTTTCAAGCTATTTGTTCCACAATTCACTGATTTTCTTAACGTTTCTTTTGTCAGAACGACAGATACTTCAAAAATTGTGAGATTTATATTTGCTTGAATCTAAGGCAAGATCCAGAGTCCTGCATGCCCAATAAAAGCAGTTTGTTTCATGGATTCATTCTTCTTTCTCGATTTCATTGTTCTATTTGTGCTATAAACAACATTTTGTATCATCTTTTTTGCGCTAGCATTTGATATGTTTGGACCCTTGAGATTACAACAATGATTAATCCCTGAGTCTCAACTATTTGGGATCTATTTTTGGTTGCTAGACAGGTTTAATCACTGCATGAATATGAAATCTTAAATTTTGTCCCAGCAAGAGTTAGTGCTCATAACAGTGATACTCATTTGTTTCTTTGAATAAGATTCTAGGCATTGTTGATTTGGTTTAGCCTTTAATTGTCACCAGTAGGCAAGATTTGAGTGATGACACTAATTGATGAATAATTTCTCAGAGCTATGGATCAATCTCCACATGAAAGCTTTTTGTCATAGTTACTCTGATAGTGTCTCATCTCTTCTGCTCTGTTGCTCAGAAAATCTATCTGGAATTTTAGCTTTTGTTTTATGTCGTCAGTTCATACTCCTTCAGATAACGAGTAACCCCTGAGTCTCCATCATTTGGGACGAATTTTTGGTTGCTACATAATCACTGCATTAATGTAAAATCTTAAATTTTGTCCCAACAAGAGGTTGTGCTCATAATAGTGATTATCATTTTTTTTCTAATAAGATTCTAGGCATTGTTGAATATATTTTAGCCTTTCATTGTTGTCACTTGGAACCTGAGATTGCATGGTTGGCAAGATTTGTGTGATGACACTAATTGATGAATAATTACTCAAAGCTATGGATCAACCTCCACATGAAAGCTCTTTGTCATAGTTACTCTGATAGTGTCTTATCTCTTCTGCTCTGTTGCTCAGGAAATCTGTTTGGGATTTTAGCTTATGTTTTGTTCATTCTCCTTTAGGTTGTCTGTTCTTTTTGATGAGATAGATCAAGCTAGTAATTCAGTGGTCATCTTTACAGCAGGTCAGTTCCTTGTACTGATACTGCATCTGAGGATGACAACAGTTACTACAACCCTTTTCCATGCTTCCATCAGTAATAGAAGACTTCATGCCATTCTATTGCTTACTGTGTTAAGGGCTAACATTTTCATAATTTCTATTGTTCTTGTACATAGAAGCCCCAAAACCCTAAATCCAATGTAGGGACTTCTTGCACATTTATCAGGTAAGAAGAAGTTTGCCTCAGCCTGGGCATGAGTTTTCTTCACCAATTCCACCCTGACAAGGGAATTCGATGCACAGTTCTGATGTACCATGCTGGTTTTTACACATTGGCTTGAGGCAAGGGGACATGGAGAACAATCACCACTTTCCACTTTCGAAATTAGGTATGTATATGATGACCCTCCTACTGAATGGTTACACAACCATGGACCTTAATATCACTAGGAGTAGCATCAAGGGGCAATCAAGATTAAGTAGCGCATCAAATACTGTTGCTATACATAAACAAAAAGAAGCCTGCCGAGGCTTAAGAGATCTGCTCCATCCAGTGAACTAGGCCATATCGCTTACTGTGACGGTGTTGGTGATTGAATTTCTTCTACGCCTCATTGTTATTTGTGTTTATGTGTAGTAACTAAGCATCTTTTCACTTGTCTACAAATAACATGTCACCAAGTTAAACAGTTCAAAGAGAGGAACATGATGCAACATGAGAATGTTCAAAGGTTTATGTCCCGCTCAAATTTTGTGGATGATAAGTCATCAGTCAACCAATTTGCTAATGTATATGTTTCTGCTGAATTTGTGGATGATAAGTCATCAGTCAACTGATTTGCTAATGTATATGTTTCTCTTGAAAAGCATTTCAACATGGAGTTAGATTGGTTGGGAGATGGATCTCGGGCCTACTTTGAAGCTTTAGTTATGATTTGTTTGAGATGTATTATTGAAAGATGGAGAGGAAAGATAGAATTTTTTTTTATTACTTTTGTGAGTATTTATATAGTTGTTAGGAGACCATTTCCATGGTGATCAGATTATCATTGTGAGAGCTGGTGAGGAGATTATATTTGACAGTTGTTGATTGTTTCTCCATTCATTCAACGCCTTGTGTAAATATGGATATTCAGGAGATCAGATTTGATAATTTGATAATTGTTTTTTTATTCTTTGGATGTCATATGCCTTAGAATATTCGTAGTTAAGATTAGAGTTCGTGAGAGTGAAAAGTGGTGTCATTAATGTGAAGTAATTTTGAGAATAGACAAAGTAAAGATGTGAGATTGAGAAGCTGTCGGAATTTAATATTGAGATTGGATGCTGTTGATTGGGACCGAGGAAGAGATGATGTTAGCGATTGAATTCGAGATTGAGAGATGGTGTTGGGACTTGGGGTTAAGATAGAGTAGATATTCAGATTGAAAGTCGAGGTTGAGAAATGGTGTTGGGATCTGATACTGAGTTAGGATAGACGTCAGTGTAGATTGAGAATGGTGTCAAGACATGAAGTTGAATCGTAGTAGACGTCGGTGTTGGGATCTGATCTGATATCATTTCTTCTCTTCCTTTTGGTTTCATATAAGAAAATTTTAGGGGTATTTGATTTGTATTTTTCAGTCTGTTTTTCATTTTCATTTTACGTAGAAAATGTAATTTTCTGAAAAACATGTTTGGTTTGCATTTTTCAATTTTATTTTTTAAAAAAAACATAGCGTTTTTTGAAAAACTAGAGAATGAAAAAAAAATTAGAAAATGTGATTCTTCGGCCGCCGCCCCGAACCAAACTATACCCTGGGGGGCACGGTGAACCCGTCGGGGATCGCCGCAATTGCGATCTCGCATCATTGACCGTCGATTTCGATAGGTTCACCGTTGCTGACGATCCTGACGAGTTCACCGTCCTCTGAAGGTATAGTTTGATTCAGGACGATAATCAGAGACCATCGGTGGTGTATGATCGGCGATCGAATGTGTACACAATAATTGCACGTCATTCACTGTCCCATTCACTGTCCCAAATTCACTGTCCAAATCATTACTTTTTTTTAAAACCGTCATTTTTATCCCTTAATCGAAGAACAAGGAGTAAAATTAAAGATGGGGAGGTGGAAGAGAACCTGTTTGCAAGCCGTGGGACAGATGATGCAAAGAAAAGAACTCATCAAAGATTTGATTATATTAGGATAATTTTAACTACTAAAGGGTGGACGCCAGCTTTAACTAAGCACACTTTGACTATTTACTAATCAACTTAATTTGTAGAACATGACTTAGATTGGAATAAGCTAAGAATCGGTTGTCACCATATGACAAATACTTAGTCCGGTCATATGAATGCTCATGAACTTCACTAGTTCTTTCAATTGATGAACTTCTCCACTAGATCCTTCAAAAAATATATATATATAGGTGGATCTTGGTCGGCAACTCAATTGCATGGGAAACAATCTTACCTTCAACCACTGCACCGCGTCTTGAAGGGCCACTAGTTTCT
Source organism: Boesenbergia rotunda (assembly GCA_024364735.1). NCBI lineage: Eukaryota > Viridiplantae > Streptophyta > Magnoliopsida > Zingiberales > Zingiberaceae > Boesenbergia > Boesenbergia rotunda. The sequence continues at coordinate 306,154 of JAGFNQ010000356.1, read as the reverse complement.
TCAAATGATCCATGTTTGGAGAGTAAGTAATCTTTGCGAGCTAGTAATTTGACCATAATAAATCATGTCAAATTATAGTGACACGATAGCCATGGGACGCGCAAATAGTTTAACAAACTCAACTTGGCAAAAGTTATCAAATTAATTTGGAAAACATAAATTTTACTACAAATACTCTTAATTTCACCGTTTATTCCTTTTTTTTTCAATTTCAAATCTTATGAAATTTTCCTTATATATATATATATATATATATATATATATATATATATATATATATATATATATATATATATATATATATATATCACACGATTTTGATATACTCTGGACGAATTTTATACGTGCCCGTGCGAACTCAAGGCACCTTGAATGAATTCAATCTAAGATGCTTTGGATTGATTCAAGCGTAGAATCTTTATTTCTTTTTATTTTTGTAATTTTTGGATATATTTAGAGTTTAAAATTTTAATATTTAGGGGTTAGATTATAGCGGGTTTAAATCAATAAGATTTTTCCTCTAAAGTTTATATTTTTCTCTTTGGTTATAGTGTTCAAAATAAAAAAATTTAAATGCTCACCGGATATATTATATGTATCTAGTGTTTAAAATTTTAGAATTTAAGAGTTGAGTTATAGCAAATTTAAGTCAATAAAAAATTTTTCTAGAGTTTACGATTCAGACTTCCCTCTTAGATTATAACGTTTAAAATAAAAAATTTTAGATACTCGATCATGAGTATATTATAAGTATTTAAGATTTATTTGAGAAAATATTGATTAAAAAAAGTTGCATGGGAGACACCTCAATCACCTATTTTATTAAAATACTTGATGCGTGAAGCCTCTCATGCATTGGGAGGTGCCTCGAGTCTAGTGCGGACGAGCACACTGCGCATCGTTCGCATTCCATTGTAGTTTGATTTTTTTAAAAAATATATTATCTATATTTAAGGTTTAGAGATTAAGTTATAATGAGTTTAATCTAAGAACACCTGCATCGGTACGTTCATCGGGCGTTGTAACGCCCGATGAATGCACACAGCACGTTAATGTCGATGTGGCATCGAGCGTTAAACGTTGACGTGATGAACGCGTTCAGCCGCTTGAATGTGTTCATCGCGTCTATTTAATAAAATATGTGACATGACAGCGCATCCCTAATCGATTGGGGATTGGGGGTAGCCTCCAATCGATTACGGGAGCCCCCTAATCGATTGCCACCAATCGATTAGGGATGGGCAACAGTCACCTAAACGGTTAATAAACTTAACAATGGTCATCTCTAAATGGTCACTAACAGCTATTTTAATTTTCAAAAATCAAATTTTTATCTATAAATGCTCATCATTTTATACAATTCTCATTTCAATCTTCAAGCACCTCTCTCTCTCTAAGAATCACTCTCATTTCAATTTTCTAATACCTTACTTCCTCTCTCTAAAAATCTCCTCTCTATTATTTTCCTCCGAATGGACGAAAATAATCTAGGATTTTTTAGAATTTTTTTAGAAAATATTTCTCCCCAAAATTTTCAAATCCCATCAAATTATCCATATTTCCCAAATCTACGAAATTATCCACATAATTCATACCCATCAAATAATCCATATGGTCCATAACCACTAAATTATCCATATAATTCATATCTATAAAATTATCCATTTAATCCACCTATAACCGGTATGTCTATTACATCTTCGACGGAAAGTGATCCATTTACTTCAACTTTTGTTCCAGAGACTCAAGGGTCCGACCGTGAATCCCCAATTGAGGTTGTTGATTTAGAGAAGGCGGATTCTGACGTTGCGGGTAGAAGAAAACGATCAACATGGAGTAAGGTTGAAGATGAGGTTTTGGCCATATCGTTTGTCACTATCAGCGATGATCTAATCATCGATAATGATAAAAAAAATGGATTCTTTTTGGGGCCGTGTTACTAGTTACTATAATGAGAATTATCCTCAAGATACACCCAATAGAAATGCAAGTATCATACAATCACATTGGCACAATACTATATATAAAAAAGGTATATCACTTCAACACAAATTACAATAGCGTTTATAGTGTGTATCATAGCGACCACAATGATGAAGATATATTACAGTTTACGTATGAAAAATATCGTGAGGAAAATAATGACATTTCATTTAATCTCGAGCATGTGAGGACAATCGTAAAAGACCGTCCAATGTTTACTCCATAGTCCATTGATCGCCTTGTTGGCATGAAGATGGTAAGAACCTCAAAGTCAGGAGTAAGCAACACCTCATCTAACCAAGATGTTATTCTATATGTAGACTAAACGAAGAAGAAACTCATCTAATGGGTCAGAAGGCAACAAAAAGAAAAGGAAAAAACAAAATAAAATCAGACATTGAAAATATGACAACAAATTTAGATAATATGTGTTGGTGTCTTGGTTAGTTTTGATGTGATCAATTAAGTTAAGTTAAGTCCTGTTGGTTTTTGATCCCTCTGCTAAGTGTGCAAGAATTTAGGAGCAGAGGAAGTCGAGCATAAGACGTGGTGGACGAGAAGGATGGCACGGGGAAGTGAGTCGACGGGCTCAGTGCATCCGAGGGACGCGAAAACTACGGACGAGTACACCGGTGGAGCGAGAAGGACGTGTGCGACGTCCGAGGGACGAGAAGCCGGAAGGAAGGACTCTCGAGGGGCGAAAAGTCGGAGTCGGATTCGGGTGAGCCTAACTTCGGTTGGTCAGAAATTACCCAAGAAGACCGGAATTCAGGCTGGAGAGTGGTCAACGGTTGCTGACCAAAAAGGTCACTCTCGGGCGCCCCTATGCCAACAGGCGCCCGAGAGGCTATTTTAGCCGTTTGCAAACGTTGCGCGTTGGATAAGTATTAAGCCACGTGTTCAGGCGCCCAAGAGCACTCGGGCGCCCTATAAGTGTCACGTCAGCAAACGAATAACTTTGACCGGGGCTATAAATAGACCCCTAGAACTCAGTTTCCAATCATCCATCAACTACAAACAATTCAGTTATTAGTTTCTTCTGTCTTGTGCTTCAAAGTTCGTAAAAGGCTTCTTCTCTAGAAGGAGATTTTGATAGTGAGCTTTAGTCGTCTTGGATTATCAACCACCTAGGTTACAACCAAGTAAATCTCTGTATCTTAGCCTTTTATTAGTTTAATTAGTTTATGTTTATTTTAACTGATTTTTGCAACTAATCTGAATTCTTTGTGAGACCGCACAAAAGATTGATTTTTATTTTACAATAGCAATTCACCCGACTTTTACTAGTCCACATCGATTCAACAATATGTTTGCAAAGTTTACTGAGTATATAAGCATAAAAATGACTAAAGTTGGAATGAAATAAAAACAACTCGAAGTTGACGAGATGAAAGCAAAAGTTACTGAAATGAATGCAAAGGCTGCCTTAGCCAAAGTTCAATTAAAGGAATATGCAATCCTTTCGAAGGACACTTCGCAAATGACACAGGAGTAACTTATCATCCATCAATATCTATGTCAAGAGATTGGGAGGAGATGAAATATGTAATTTTTATTTATTATAATTTTTAATTATTATATTTTTCAATTAATATAATTTTCGATGATTGTCCTTTATAATTAATATAATTTTTTATTATTTATTTTTTTAAATTCATTTATAATTTTTGGTCAATTAATATAACCGTTGCAAACTAGCCGTTGGAATATAGTCATTGTAATATAGCAGATGGAATATATAGCCGTTGTAATATAGCTATTGGAATATAGTCATTGATAAGAACAAATAAATAGACATCTTATGCTCTAAATTTCTTCATTCTTCAAGTAGTTGACGAATTCGTTTCCTCTTCATTCTTCATTCTTCGATCATTGTGTTCTACAACTCATCATTTTTCATTAGCTCTAAATTCGTTTCCTCCAAATATCTCTCAATCTTCAAGTATCACCACTCCGACTCGACAAGTGAAGATGAAGTTCATGTTAAAGATGTTGACGAAGGTTATGATCCGGGGAATGAGCTAATGTCACTGATATTTCAACAAAGCCGATAAATAGTTGAAGCATATCAAAGTAGTAACAAGATACGTGAAGAAGAAGATTCATCTAAAGAAATCGTGAAGCCGAGCATGTGAGATCCTTCAATGATTATTTCTCCACAAACCCAATGTATCCTAATCAAATATTTTGAAGACAATTTCGAATGCGAAGAGATTTATTTTGTCGCATAGTGAATGCACTTGAAAGTTTTTCAACATTTTTGCAACAGAGGGATGATGCTGCGAGTAGACAAGGTTAGACATCACTAAAAAAAATGCACAACTACGATTCGCTAATTAACTTATGGTGTCCGAGCTGACCATCTTGACAAGTACCTACGTGGGTGAATCAATCGTCATCCAATGTCTTTTCAAGTTCTGCATTTATGTAGTTGAACTCTTTGGTAATCAATACTTGAGAAGGCCAAATGCTGATGATGTTCAACGTCTTCTTCAATTGCATGATGAGAGACACGACTTCCCTAGAATGTTAGGCAACCTTGATTGCATGCATTGAGAATGGAAAAATTGTCCAGTTGCTTGGAAAGGCCAATGTTCCGGAAGGAGTCATCGACGATGACCAGTCATGGAGGCTCGACTCGCGTGGAGGTTACTATGCCCGGGAGGAACTTGGGGGGCCTGCGAAGTTAACACAAGCGTTAGGGGACACGCCGGCGGGGGTCCGGCGGAGTCCACTCCGACGCTCAAGTTAGTAGATTATCCGAAGAATAACTGCAGTGAGAAAGAAAGATAGTATGTAAAACGAGAGATTGTAACCGCTTTACCGGAGGGGTTCATCTACCTTTTATGCCAATGACGATAGGATAAACGTGACCCTCGATCGGTGTCACATCTCTGATGCATAAACCACATCCTCCTCCTCTTTCGGTGGTTACGGGATATCCTTTGAAAAGGTCTGCGCCGTTATCGGCTTCTGCTCGCTTCAAGATTCAGGGGTCATGCAGACCTTTCACGACAGGAGTGCTTATCCGTACCTCCAGGGAGGAGTCAATGTCTGCGGTCGGTTATGTAGGACCGATGCACGTGAGAGGGGGGTGAATCACGTGACTTTTAAAATCTTCGTTATAAAATCAGAGTCGATAGAAAAGTGTACGATGCTTTTTATAATGTGCGCAGCGGAAAAATTAAAACGAAATGCGAAAGCGAAAAATAAAAAAAATTACACGAGGAGTTTTACTTCGTTCGGAGCCTTCGCCGACTCCTACTCGAAGGCCCAGGTTCCTTGAACCTTTCCTGTGGGAAATCCACTAAAAACCTCTACCGACAAACTACCGATAGAGTGATTCGAATACAAGATTGGGCGGAAGTGTAACAGCCCTACACTTCCCCCTTAAATAATTTAAGTGCAGACAAAAAAAAATTCGTTACCCAACACTTAGATTTATCTGAAGCAGCTTGGGTGTTGGGAGCGATCTTCCAGCAGCGGTCGGACAGCGTCGAGTCAAAGCACAAACCGCAGCAGAGGAGCGTGGAAGCAAGAGAGCGCCAAAGCTTGAACCAGAATCAAATTTTCTTATCTGTTAGAGGGCTTGCTTGCTTCTATTTATAGTGTCTCGATGCATGATCTTTTCAGCTCAAATTTTATCCATCAACAAGATAAAATAATTAAAAAAGATAATGTTTCTATCCTTTGCTTCAATTAAGAAAATAATTTAAATAAAATATAAATACAGAATATTGAAAAGTTAACTGAGAGGTTTTATCCTCTTACAATTTTATTAATAATATAAAAAAGGAGATTTTATCCTTCCAGCTAAGCTTTACGTGAGAATTTTAAGCATTAGTAGGAATAATTTTATTCTCTAAAAAGAAGGAAATACAAATAATTTAATTGATAATTTATCCTCCACCAAGGCTTTAGATAAGGAATAATTTTATAAAATTCAACTACAAAATCTAATTAAATAAATTCTGTAAAATAGAGTTAATGCATTTAGAATCTAATTAAATAAATTCTGTAAAATAGAGTTAATGCATTTAGAATCTAATTAAATAAATTCTGTAAAATAGAGTTAATGCATTTAGAGTTAATTAGACCCCGTCCAAACCTGGATAAGGATCTAACCAGGACTCAACCGAGGTCACCAAAATGGGCCTAAGTTGGACCGCGCCTACAGTCCTAAAATAGGACCCGTCCTCACTGGTTCGCTCCTCCAGTGACTTACCTCACTTACCTCGTGCAGCTCTACTCAACTTCTTAACCCACCAGGTCTTCCTGCCAGGGCTCAACCACCCTGGTCTTTTTGCCAAGTTTCAACCAACTTGGGCTTCAGCCAGTTGTCAGGCCCCGTGAACCCAACTGGACTTCTCGCCAGGACTCAACCACCCTGGACTTCCCGCCAGGACTCAACCACCCTGGACTTCAGCCTGGTGTCAGGTCCTAAGTCTTTCAACCCTGCACACTTAGTAAAGAGGTCAAAACCAAAAGCAAGTCTAACTTTAACCTATTTGTCATTCATCAAAACTCAGGTTTAACTATTAGTGCAAATTGCACCAACAATCTCCCACTTTTTGATGCAATGACAACCTGGGTTAAAGTTAGAAAATACCAGATAAAGCAATGAGTTCAAGAATAATATGCAAATGACATGCTCTAAGATCAGAAATTTTTAATTTTCTAACTTAACCGTTAAACTCTCCCCCTTTGGCATTCATCAAAACAAAGAAATAATAAGTGCGCAAGCATCAGAAATAAAACAAGCAATCAAGTAATATGCCAGCCAAGTAAAAAATACTTTAAGTATTTGGGGAAGAAAAAATGCTTAACAAGCATACTAAGTTTCTGAACTGATTCAGAGGGGTAAGTCAAATTCTTAATTTAACACAAACAATCTGAGAGCATAAATGTTAAAGGAAATGACTAGGTGTAAATTTAGAAATGACTTTTCGAACACCATTTTCAAAAATTAAAAAGGCTACCTTCAAAATCTTAATCTTTTCCAAAATAAAGAATATCTCAAGGCAAATTAATGAAAAAGAGAAGATTTTCCAAAATTTTCTTTTCAAAGGATCATTTAGAATATTTTCAGGATTAATTTGAGAAAAAAATTTCAAGATATTTTTTTTTTAAATCCTTGTTCAATTAAAGAAGATATTTTCTAAAACAGTTTTCACTAAACATTTTTGAGAGTTAGAATACAAAATATAAACTCAAGCTCCCCCTGAACCAAGTAAGAAAGTTTAGCCCATTTTGAATGTCTAACCGTAGTTACTAGCTAACTATCTATAGGATAATAGTTTTCACTAGGTTAGTCAAGTCAAGTACTAGTGTCTAGCTTAGCTTTACAGAAAGACTACTTGACTTGATCAATATGAAGTTGGTATTTAACGCCCAGACTTCTACGATGCACAAGTTTAAGCATTCTGAAGTCCAGGCAATACCCTATGCATCTCACCCCATTCTAAGTTGTAGCATACACAAACATGTTATACCTAATGTGCTTTGTGAGATGCGGCCTCTAAATCTATAGGAACATGCATCTCTAGGGGTCAAACTTAGGCTAAGTTTTTGATTTTTTTTTTAAAAATTTAAGAGAATTTTAAACATCCTAAAGAATTTAAAACTTGAATTTGAATTTGGAATTTTATTAATTTTTGAATTTAAATTTTGAATTTGAATTTTATGAATTTTTGAATTTTGAATTTGAATTTTATGAATTTTTGAATTTTATGAATTTTTGAATTTGAATTTTATTAATTTTGAATTTTGAATTTGAATTTTATTAATTTTTGAATTTTGAATTTGAATTTTATTAATTTTTGAATTTGAATTTTGAATTAATTTGAATTTTATTAATTTTGAATTTTGAATTTGAATTTTATTAATTTTTGAATTTGAATTTTGAATTAATTTGAATTTTATTAATTTTGATTTTGTTAATTTGAATTTTGAATTTTGAATTTTGAATTCGTTAATTTGAATTTTGAACTTTGATTTTGTTAGTTTGAATTTTGAATTTTGATTTTGTTAATTTGAATTTTGAATTTTGATTTTGTTAATTTGAATTTTGAAATTTGATTTTGTTAATTTGAATTTTGAAATTTGATTTTGTTAGTTTGAATTTTGAATTTGTTAATTTGAATTTTGAATTTTAATTTTGTTAATTTGAATTTTGAAATTTGATTTTGTTAATTTGAATTTTGAAATTTGATTTTGTTAATTTGAATTTTGAATTTTGATTTTGTTAATTTGAATTTTGAAATTTGATTTTGTTAATTTGAATTTTGAAATTTGATTTTGTTAATTTGAATTTTGAATTTTGATTTTGTTAATTTGAATTTTGAAATTTGATTTTGTTAATTTGAATTTTGAAATTTGATTTTGTTAATTTGAATTTTGAAATTTGATTTTGTTAATTTGAATTTTGAATTTTGATTTTGTTAATTTGAATTTTGAATTTTGATTTTGTTAATTTGAATTTTGAATTTTGATTTTGTTAATTTGAATTTTGAAATTTGATTTTGTTAATTTAAATTTTGAAATTTGATTTTGTTAATTTGAATTTTGAAATTTGATTTTGTTAATTTGAATTTTGAATTTTGATTTTATTAATTTGAATTTTGAATTTTGATTTTGTTAATTTGAATTTTGAATTTTGATTTTGTTAATTTGAATTTTGAAATTTGATTTTAGTTGTCCTTATTCATCTCACTTGATCTAAGTTGTCAATCAAAGGGATCCTATGATTTGTTTGAGATAAGTTTGAGTTTGATTTATAAAAGTTAATCTGACCTTTTGTTAGATTCAGGTTTGACAAGAAGCAGTTTAAAAGTATACTTCCATAACTGGTTTCCAGGCCGTGGCGAGGCACAGAGGTCTTCTTTGGCCGAAGCCTTAACCACTTTCTAGGCAAAACCGCTTAAGGAAGTTGTACTTTTAACCTACCTATTGAAACTCCTTGGTCTAACTAGTCTAGGATGTGGCGAGGTAGCTTCGGCTAGTTCCACTAGGCTAAGAAGACCAAATAGAGGACGCCTTCCCCTACCTGACTCCTTAGATCAGCTTCCCTAACGTACTATCAGCTCGCCCTACCCTGGTACTGAGTAGGTCAAGTGTCAGACTAACTTTTGAAACTAGTCCTAGGTACCCAGACGGGTAAAAGGTGACTTTGAGGTGCCAACTAATTTGGAGCTTCCCCCTAAATTGTAGACTGGGTGTCTAGGGTCAATGTAGTGGATGTCCCTTTTTGGGACATAAAGTTGATTATGACCTACTTGCTTTGTTAGGTAAGCTTTCAGAACCCACGCTTTTCGTTGATTTTTGCGGGGGTGGATAAAGGAGATAAAGGATCTTTGGGCTGATCCTGATTTATATCCTATCCCAGATTTATTGTACATGCCCTTTTGTGATCCAAGAATGAGGTCAAGGTTCTTGGATCGGGTTGTGAAAGTTGCTAGTAGATCCTTAAGTTTTAGGACTTCGCCCTTTAGAGTGGAGTTTTCAGTTTCAAGCTCAATTGTCTTTTGATTTTGAGTTTGTTCAGTTAATGTTCTGGTATTAATTAATTGCTCCTTAAGGTCTTGATTTTCCTTAAGGAGCTGGTCATTCCTAGATTCAGATGCAAGTAATTTTTTATTTAAAATGGAAATAATCTTAAAAAAATTTTCATTAACTGAATCTAAATATACCTTAGTTGAGTCGTCCGAAAAGAGTCCGATCTCTTGACTCGACTCGTATTCGGAATCTTCGTCGTGCTCCGAGTCTGACCCGGGTCCAGTTGCCATTAGCACGAGATAGCTTGTCTTCTTTGGTGGTTCATAGTCAGAGTCATCCGAACTCTCGTCCCAGGTGACTTGAAGAGCCTTCTTCTTCTTACTTTTCTTTGATTGGTCCTCCGTTTTGTAGGGACATTCATGTTTGAAGTGTCCTTTTCTGTTGCAACCGAAGCAGGTTATTTTGCTTTTGTCTCCATAACTGGTTGGCTTCATTATCTTTTGGAAATCTCTTTTCGAGAATTTGCTTTTCTTTTTGGCGAGGACTTTTCTTACTAAGTTAACCATTTGTTCCTCGTCATCTGAGTCTGAGTCTGACTCTTCTTCTGATTCTTGAATTTTCTTCTTCGACTTGACTTCTTTTGAAGAACCTGCAAACAAAGCAAATCCTTTCTCGGCCTTGGCGTTAGTTTGTTCGTGCAGTTCTAATTCACAGAATAGTTCATCTAAATTTATTTTGGAAAGATTCCTAGAAATTTTATAAGCATCTATGATGGATGCCCATAAAGAGTTTCTAGGAAAGGCATTTAGTGCATACCTTATAATATCTCTATTTTCTTGTTTGTGCCCAATGAGGTGGAGTCCATTTAGTATGTCCTTGATCCGGGCGTGGAGTTGGCTTGCAGACTCACCTTCCTGCATTTTTATGTTAAATAATTTATTCAATAACAAATCTCTTTTTGTTACCTTCGCATCTGAGGTGCCTTCATGCAGTTCAATCAGTTTGTCCCAAAGTTCTTTGGCAGATTCAGTTGGGCCGATACGGTTCAATTCCTCTTTGGTTAGTCCGCATTGGAGTGTGTTCTGTGCTTTGAACTCAATCTGAGCCCTTTTCTTCATTTCTAGGTTCCATCTGTCATGCTTCAGTAGTGCATTGTTTCCCTCGTCCATTGGTGGTTCGTAGCCAGATTGCACCGCGAACCATTGATCCATATCAGTCTTTAGGTACACCTCCATTCTTCGTTTCCAGTAAGGGAAGTCTTCCCCATTGAAGAGCGGAGGACGGGCAGTACTATATCCTTCACCTTGAGCTATCTGAAATAGACAACAACAAAAACACTTGTTCCAAGACTAGGTCTTGGATTAGTAGTGTGGTAGGAAAAGGAGAAGAAAGGAACAAAAAACGACTCGAAATGGTGTTGTCCAAATTCGAGTAAAATCGATAGAAAATATCTAAATTTAGGCAACAATGCCTAATTTAGATCGTGCAGCGAAAACACAAAAACAAACGAAAAAGAATTGGATTTCCCCCGGCTCTTATGGTGGTTGCACCGATACAGAGCGAACTTGGCTCTGATACCACTTGTAGGACCGATACACGTGAGAGGGGGGGTGAATCACGTGACTTTTAAAATCTTCGTTATAAAATCAGAGTCGATAGAAAATTGTACGATGCTTTTTATAACGTGCGCAGCGGAAAAATTAAAACGAAATGCGAAAGCGAAAAATAAAAAAAATTACACGAGGAGTTTTACTTCGTTCGGAGCCTTCGCCGACTCCTACTCGAAGGCCCAGGTTCCTTGAACCTTTCCTGTGGGCAATCCACTAAAAACCTCTACCGACAAACTACCGATAGAGTGATTCGAATACAAGATTGGGCGGAAGTGTAACAGCCCTACACTTCCCCCTTAAATAATTTAAGTGCAGACAAAAAAAAATTCGTTACCCAACACTTAGATTTATCTGAAGCAGCTTGGGTGTTGGGAGCGATCTTCCAGCAGCGGTCGGACAGCGTCGAGTCAAAGCACAAACCGCAGCAGAGGAGCGTGGAAGCAAGAGAGCGCCAAAGCTTGAACCAGAATCAAATTTTCTTATCTGTTAGAGGGCTTGCTTGCTTCTATTTATAGTGCCTCGATGCATGATCTTTTCAGCTCAAATTTTATCCATCAACAAGATAAAATAATTAAAAAAGATAATGTTTCTATCCTTTGCTTCAATTAAGAAAATAATTTAAATAAAATATAAATACAGAATATTGAAAAGTTAACCGAGAGGTTTTATCCTCTTACAATTTTATTAATAATATAAAAAAGGAGATTTTATCCTTCCAGCTAAGCTTTACGTGAGAATTTTAAGCATTAGTAGGAATAATTTTATTCTCTAAAAAGAAGGAAATACAAATAATTTAATTGATAATTTATCCTCCACCAAGGCTTTAGATAAGGAATAATTTTATAAAATTCAACTACAAAATCTAATTAAATAAATTCTGTAAAATAGAGTTAATGCATTTAAAATCTAATTAAATAAATTCTGTAAAATAGAGTTAATGCATTTAGAATCTAATTAAATAAATTCTGTAAAATAGAGTTAATGCATTTAGAGTTAATTAGACCCCGTCCAAACCTGGATAAGGATCTAACCAGGACTCAACCGAGGTCACCAAAATGGGCCTAAGTTGGACCGCGCCTACAGTCCTAAAATAGGACCCGTCCTCACTGGTTCGCTCCTCCAGTGACTTACCTCACTTACCTCGTGCAGCTCTACTCAACTTCTTAACCCACCAGGTCTTCCTGCCAGGGCTCAACCACCCTGGTCTTTTTGCCAAGTTTCAACCAACTTGGGCTTCAGCCAGTTGTCAGGCCCCGTGAACCCAACTGGACTTCTCGCCAGGACTCAACCACCCTGGACTTCCCGCCAGGACTCAACCACCTTGGACTTCAGCCTGGTGTTAGGTCCTAAGTCTTTCAACCCTGCACACTTAGTAAAGAGGTCAAAACCAAAAGCAAGTCTAACTTTAACCTATTTGTCATTCATCAAAACTCAGATTTAACTATTAGTGCAAATTGCACCAACAGGTTATTATGGGGACTCCACCCCCCCCCCCCCCCCCCCCCCGAGGAGAGCTCGGGGTTTCCATGCGTCACAGCTCCCGATGTGCTCTCGAGACCCTACCTCCCGAGGTGCCGCCGAGAAGGGACTTCAGCTGCCCTTCCCGAGAGCCTCACCCTCGGGGATTTCCCGAGACTCTGGACGGAGGGTCATCGCTACCTACCGTTGTTGTGTCGGACAACCTCTTCATCCTTTGTCCTGGCCAGGGCTCCTTCAACCCCATCCTGTTCTCGAGGACATGATCTCTCGAGGCGAGCCCGGGGGTCTTCTAGCCGACTGTTCTGGGTGAATGTCCGAGGAAGATTCCTAGGTCTGAGTAAGAGAATCTTTCTGATTCGAAGTGTCTCGCCCTTCAGCTTCTCCATCTTATGTGCCCGCCAAGGGCTTATTCAACCCTATCACGAGTCTCCTCCTTCAAGTCTGATCGAAGGAAGTGTGGCTAACTGATCGGACTATAGTGATGATGGAGAAGTCGAGCCCCGTCTCTTCCCCCTTTTTTTTCTTTTTGACCGGGCTTTCGTATATATCCCACGAGTCTCTCGACTCGGCCTGCCTTTTTGAATGTGTCCCTCTACTCCTGCGACCTTTGCGGCGGCCAAGTTGACGTGATTGCCTAGCGCATGCAATGGCGCCACGTGTCTTTTTCCCTGCTTTGCTGCGTACTGCGGGCCATACGAAGCGACAGTGATTGAAGGCTAGTCAATCCCCCAGACAGCCTGTTAATACCCCCCCCCCCCCATATGCTGGCCCTCGATTGCTTCGGGGGAGGTGATGCATCCCTATAAAAGTGGGTGCAACGGCGCCCTGCGGCAGCCTTACCCTAGCTGCCGTCACGAGTTCTCCTCCCTTACTCATCCTCCTCATTAGCTGTCGTCACGAGTTCTCCCCCCTTACTCGTCCTCCTCATTAGCTGCCGTCACGAGTTCTCCCCCCTTACTCGTCCTCCTCATTAGCGTTCTTCCGCCAGGGGTGGTTCCTCCTTTGCTCTGTTCGCTCCTGATCCGCTCCCTCGGTACCCGATGGGGAAGATAAAGAAATCTTCAGGCACTGATGAATGTTCTTTGAGAGAACTGGGATTTCATCCCGAGTGGTATGAGACCCTCTCCTCCAAGGTGAAGTCGGATTCCCTCCAGACTGCTTGTCAAAAGTATGGCATTCCGGCAGATTGGGAAGTAAGGGTCCCCACCGCAGGTCAACTGCCAGTAACCATCGGTGAGGATTTTTACACCTTCCTGGGGCAACTAGAACTAGGGCTTCGTTTCCCTGTCCACCCCTACTTCATGAATGTGGCCCATTATTTCCGCATCCCTCTCCAACAGCTGGCCCCGAATGCTTTTGCCCAGATGTGCGGGGCTCTCGTTCTCTTCAAACTTTTTGACATTCCTCTCACCCCCCCCCCCCCCCCCGATTCTTCCACTTCTTTTTCGTCCCCGTTGGATCTCATGGGGCATTTGGCTTCACTGCTCGCAGTGGTCATAGGTTTTTGGGAAGCCTTCCCTCCTCCCACAAGGGGTGGAAGGAAAGGTTTTTCTACATTCGGCTTCCCGAGCGTCCTTTTAGCGACATCCACTGGATGGAAAACTTGCCCCCGGTCCCCGACCTGGTGATTTTCAACAGGATGCGAGATATCAGAGGGCTAAGAGTATCTTGGCCGGGATGGAATTCCATGGGCTCCAGTTGGTGCAGTGCGAGGAGCTCCTTTATCGGGCGGAGATTAGCCCCAAGAGCACCCCCCCCCCTCAGCTCCAACCTATGGAGTTACTTTGCCCTTGGTATGGTGCTCGGTTAATGTATGCTGACACCTTCCTGTCTTTTACTCTGCAGACGACATCATGCTCCCTCTTGTGAAGAATAAGTTTCTAAAGTGAGACCAGGCTAATGAACAAGCATTGCTCCCCGGGTTAGTATCTTCGACCCCCGCAGGAATCCCCTCCGAGGGTGGCGAAAGGGAGGGAGAGCTGTCACCGGGCCCCACAATATCGGCGGTCCCCCACGGTGACAACATCTTGGAGCCGCCTCTGATCTGTAAAGCGGGGCCCCTAGCCACCCTTCTGGAGGCTTCACAGGAGCAAGAGGCGCCTTCTCCGTCTAACGCGCCCTCCGCCGTCCCTGTGCCTGGAAAGAAATGGCAAGAATGGCGATCCCAATGGGATCGCCCCTCGAAATGATTGAAGAGAGGCTTGCACTCGGCTACCCCCGAGGATGCGGCCTCTCCATCTCCGATTATCGGGGCGGGGACCTCATCCCCCATCATTGCTACGTCTCCTCCCATTACTGCTGCCGCAGCTCCTACAGCCGATCTTCCTCGTGGCAAGGAGGTGTCCACGGGGCTGCCCCGCTCCCACTAGAAGGCTCCTTCAGCGATGAAGAAGACGATCGATAGTTCTCAGCCCATTCGCATAGAGGGAGTCACCACGGAGGCATCACTGAGTACTTCAAGTTCAGAGGGAGACACTCCCTCCCCCCGCGACACCCTTGGCCCATCCGCTCCCCCTACTGTGAGAGCTCCTGGTCTACTATAGCGGGTAGCTGGCTTAGCCCAATACCTGGGCATGCTACATCAATCCTTACTGGTGGTACATATCTCACGCGTGCTCTTCACTCCCTCTCAGCATCCTTTTACTGACTATCTGTATTCACCCCACAGGTTGCTTTAAACTGCACGGCCACAAGCCGTCTATTGCACGCCGGAGGGGTTACTGAGAATCTCCTACAGTAGGTGGCGAATGCTGAGGCAGAAACCGTCCGGGCTCGTGAGGCCGGCCTCTTGCAGCTGGAGTTCAGTCGGGTCCTCTGAGAGAAAGCCGATCATTACCTATCCGCCTTAATGGCGGCCGAGGATACCTTGCATGGGTACAAACTCCGGGAACGTTTGGGGTCCGAGAGGAACCAGGCTCTGGAAGAGGACTTGCAGAAACTATCGCAAGAGCGAGAGCCACTCCGGGCTTGCAATGAGGAGCTATCCGACCAAGTTAACCTCTTGGAGTCTGCTAAGAAAATCCTAGAGGACCGAGGCGCAGAATAGGAGCTCGTGATGGCTTTGCGAGAACACAACTTGGAACTGTCGAGCTCTTATGCAGCCGATCTCCAGGATCAAGTAATCCAGGCTAACGCGCGAGATGCTGCTGCTTCCCAAAAGCTTCACGAAGTACAAGGGGTTCAGGCGCGCCTGCTCCTAGAGGTGGAGGCACTAAAGTCAGCCAAAGCCGAAGCCAGGGCCCAGCAGCAGCAATGGGATCTTGTACCCCAGGTATCCCAAATTGAGGCGGCATACAAAGCCAAATTTTTGGAGTCAGAGGAGTACACCGATCGGGTAGCTGCACAAGCATTTAAGAGCCTCAAGCAGGGCTTCTACGATTCTATCAAGCAGTTGGAGAAAGATCAGTTATTGAAACCAGGCTCCGACTTACACGCCATAACTATTCAGCGGGTCTGGGATGACCTTTCCCCCGAAGAGTGGGCTTTGTAGGGTGCCTCCTATTGTATGCCTGTCCTCCCCCGATTCTCCCTTGGTAGCTGTAGTCTATTCTTATTAAACTCTCTACTCCTAGGGCAAATATCTGTTTGATTTTCCGTCGAACTTCTTGTTTTTAGCGTGATTTCCTGCTTTTCTCAAACTGTTCAGCTTCGGTCCTGGGTAGCTGGGGCAGGTGTGCGACTGATATTTATTTTTAGTGGAGTTTGTATAGTGTACGACTCTCGAGGAGGCTGTAAGGTTTAATTAGCTCTTGGGCGGGCGTGTACAGCTCCAAGGCCAAGCCTACACACCGAGAGGCTGTAGGATTTAATCAGCTCTTGGTCGGGCGTGTACAGCTCCGAGGCCAAGCCTTCATACCGAGAGGCTGTAGGATTTAATCAGCTCTTAATCAGGCGCGTACAGCTCCGAGGCCAAGCCTATACACCGAAAGGCTGTAGGATTTAATCCGAAACGGGGACTGAGTGGCTTCAGAATGACACGTCGTTCACACTCTTTATTGATTGTACTGCCAAGCGGTGAAGAAGTGAAAAAATACATCAAAGAAAGTGCCCTACCAGGCAACTCACGAAGTACAATAGGGGCGGAGATGCTTAGCATGTCAGGGCCTTTCCAATCTTTTGTCATCCTTGTCTTCCAAATGGTAGCTGCCTCCTATCAGTTTTTTGACGATGACGTAGGGGCCGTCCCATTGTGGCTCTAACTTCCCGAGATCACCGACTGGTTTGATTCTCTTCCATACCCGATCACCTACCTCGAAGCTGTGGGCGATCACCCTGCGGTTGTAGGCTAGATGCATCCTTCTTCGATAGGCCTCCAACCTGGCTGCAGCTTTATCCCGTACCTCCGATATGAGGTCCAAATCAATCAAACGCTCCTAGTCGTTCTCTTCCTTGTGATAATGTTGTCGTCGGGGGGACTCTTCCCCTACCTCCACCAGAATGACGTCCTCTGCTCCATAGACTAGCTGGAAAGGGCTCTCGCTCGTTCCTTCTTTTGGTGTAGTCCGATAGGACCACAAGATGCTGGGAAGTTCTTCGACCCAGCTGCCTCCGACATGGTCCAGCTTTACCTTGAGCCCTCGTAGAATTTCCCGATTGACTACCTCCGCTTGTCCATTACTTTGAGGGTATGCGACAGAGGTGAAGGCCTGCCGAATGCCCAATCCTTCACACCATTCCTTCAATCTGCGTCCGGAGAATTGTCTCCCGTTGTCCGACACCAGCTTATGAGGAATACCATATCTGCAGACAATATCTTTCCATAGAACTTTCATTACCGCCCCCTCTGTGATGTTGGCAGAGGTTCGGCCTCCACCCATTTAGAGAAGTAATCGACGAGGACCAGCAAGAATTTCTTTTGCGGGGGTCCAATGGGGAAGGGCCCCACAATGTCCATTCCACACTGGTCGAACGGGCACAATACTGTAGAAACTCTCAATGGCTCCGTTGGGCAATGAGACACATGTTGATGCCTCTGACAAGCCTTGCATCTGGCCACAAAGTTAAGCAAGTCGGCCTGTAAGGTGGGCCAAAAGTACCCAGCCAAAAGGATTTTTTGGGACAAGGACCTTCCTCCGATGTGGCTCCCATAGATGCCCTCGTGCACCTCTCGCATTACGTAGCCAGTCTCCTCCAGCCCGACGCACTTTAGGAGGGGTTGGGCATAGACCCTCCTACATAGCTTATCCCTGACCAGTGTAAACCTGTCCACCCATCGGCGAAATAACCGACTCTCTTGGCCCCCACTCGGTAGGGATCCGTCCCGGAGGAACGCTATGTAAGGATCCCTCCAGTCTATGGGCCTGTCAATTCGGGTCTCTCCTCCAATTTGCGCCATCATTGTTTCTGTAACACTAAGCCCCTCCAGCTGCCAGGTAGATATGGAACTGGCCAACTCATCGGCTCGCACATTATCCGACCGGGAGATCTTCTGCAAGATGACCTCCGAGAAGTCGATTTTTAGTTGCTCATAGAGGGATACATACCCTTGCAACCGCTCACATCTGACTTCGAACCCTCCCGTTATTTGCTGAGCCACTAATTGAGAGTCCAAATAGACCGTGATTCGGCGGGGCTCCCATGTGCCGGGCAGTTTTTAATCCTGCCAGGATCGTCTCATACTCGGCCTCGTTGTTGGTAGCTTGGAAGTGAAGTCGGATAGACAGATGCAACATGTCCTCCTAGGGGAAGTCAATAACAGTCCAACTCCGCTGTGCCGGCTGTTGACAAACCCATCCACATAGACCTTCCACATACCTTCGGTATCTGCCTACGGGACTATCTCCAGCATGAAGTCGGAGAGGGCCTGTGCTTTGATGGCAGCTCGAGGCTGATACTCGATGCCATATTCGCTTAACTCCATCATCCATTTGATTAGTCTAATGACGCCTCCGGGTTAGTGAGGACTCGGGCGAGCGGGCTAGTAGTGAGGATTACAATGGGATGCGCTAAGAAGTATGGCCGCAACCTTCGGGCCATCAGGACCAAGGCGTAAGCTAATTTTCCATCATAATGTACCACATCTTGGCGTCCTTTAGCAGGTGTCCGAAGAAATAGATGGGTTGTTGTATCCGGTCATGTTCTCGAATGAGCGCCGATCCTACCGCTTGCTCAGCTGCTGATAAATAGATGAATAAGGTCTCCCCTTCCACGGGCTTATGCAGGGTCAGGAGATCTGCCAGATAGGTCTTCAACTCCACAAAGGCCTTCTCACACTGGTCATCCCATTCGAACTTAACCGCCTTCCTCAGAATTTTGAAGAAGGGGAGGGCTTTGTCTGCGGATTTGGAGATGAACCGAGATAGTGCGGTGATCCTACCATTCAGCCGCTGTACTTCCTTGAAGTTCCGCGGGGGTGGCATATCCAGAATGACCTTTACCTTTTCCACGTTGGCTTCGATCCCCCTCTCCGTCACCATGTACCCCAGGAACCTGCCACTTTTTACCCTAAACAAACATTTAGCTGGGTTTAGTTTCAACCTGTGTGCTCTCAGGGTGGCGAACGTCTCCTCAAGGTCAGATATCATGTCACCTCCCTTGTCCGTCTTGACCAGGATATCATCCACGTACACCTCAATGTTCCGCCTGATCTGGTGCTTGAAGACTTTGTCCATCATTTGCTGGTATGTGGCGCCCGCATTACGCAAGCCGAAGGGCATGACGTTGTAACAGTACGTGCCGTCATCCGTCACAAAACTGACCTTCTCTTGGTCCTCGGGGGCGAGGGGGACTTGGTGGTAGCCCTGGTAAGCGTCCAACATTGAGATGAACTCACAGCCAGCTGTAGAGTCCACCAGCCGATCTATCCGAGGCAGGGGGCAACAGTCTTTCGGGCAGACTTTGTTTAGGTCCTGGAAGTTGATGCAAACTCGCCATTTGCCCCTAGGCTTGGGAACAAGGACCATGTTGGCCAGCCAAGCTAGGAATCGGACTTCTCTAATGTATCCAGCTTTTAATAACTTCTGAACCTCATCCCGAATAGCTTTATCTTGCTCAGGGGAGAAATGTCTTCTCTTTTGTTTCACGGGACGGGCCTCCGGCATAACATGCAGGTGATGCATGGCCAGCGCCGGGGGACCCCTTTGATCTCTTCAGCAGCCCAAGCGAACACATCTCTATGGTTCCGCAGGCATTCGACGAGGCGGTTTCGTAATTCTTATGCGAGGTCAAGGGCGATGCGCGTGCTTCCCCCTCCGCCATGAGGGTGGATCTGTACTTCCTCACTTTCGACTTCCCTTCGTTCTTGCTTGGGTCCTTCATCCTCCCGCGGATGGGCCAGGTCCTCTGCTTCCACCATCGGTGCTCCTTCAAGTGCTTTGTTAGATTTCTCACAGACGACGCCAAATTTGTTCCGGAAAGAGTCGTCGACGATGACCAGTCACGGAGGCTCGACCCGCGTGGAGGTTACTATGCCCGGGAGGAACTTGGGGGTCCTGCGAAGTTAACACAAGCGTTAGGGGGCACGCCGGCGGGGGTCCGGCGGAGTCCACTCCGACGCTCAAGTTAGTAGATTGTCCGAAGAATAACTGCAACGAGAAAGAAAGACAGTATGTAAAACGAGAGATTGTAACCCCTTTGCCAAAGGGGTTCATCTACCTTTTATACCAATGACGACAGGATAAACGTGGCCCTCGATCGATGTCACATCTTTGATGCATAAACCACGTCCTCCTCCTCTTTCGGTGGTTATGGGATATCCTTTGAAAAGGTATGTGTCGTTATCGGCTTCTGCTCGCTTCAAGATTCAGGAGTCATGCAGACCTTTCACGACAGGAGTGCTTATCCGTACATCCAGGGAGGGGTCAATGCCTGTGGTCGGTTATTATGGGGACTCCACCCCCCGAGGAGAGCTCGGGGTTTCCTTACGTCACAGCTCTCGATGTGCTCTCGAGACCCAACATCCCGAGGTGCCCCCGAGAAGGGACTTCAGCTGCCCTTCCCGGGAGCCTCACTCTCGGGGATTTCTCGAGACTCTGGACGGAGGGTCATCGCTACCTACCGTTGTTGTGTCGGACAACCTCTTCATCCTTTGTCCTGGCCAGGGCTCCTTCAACCCCATCCTGTTCTCGAGGACCTGATCTCTTGAGGCGAGCCCGGGGGTCTTCTAGTCGACTGTTCCGGGTGAATGTCCGAGGAAGATTCCTGGGCCTGGGCAAGAGAATCTTTCTGATTCGAAGTGTCTCGCCCTTCAGCTTCTCCATCTCACGTGCCCGCCAAGGGCTTATTCAGCCCTATCAGCCAATTTACAAGAGGTCGTGGATCACCAACAATCATGCATGAAGTGGTCGCGTCTCAAGGCTTGTGGATATAAGATGCATTCTTTGGTGTCGCAGGTTCATGTAATGATCTTAATGTGTTGTATGAATCTCCTATATTTAATAATGTTTTGCAAAGAAATGCCTCGGAGATTAATTTCACGGTCAACGACACTCAATATAAAAGAAGTATTATCTAACAGATGGAATATATCCGAAATGAACTATTTTCGTGAAGGTTTTTCTTTGTCCGGAAGATCCCATGAGGAGATTGTTTAAGAAAAGTCAAGAGGCTGCAAGAAAAGATGTTGAACGAGCATTTTGGGTGCTCCAAGCTTGATGGGCAATTGTCAGAGGTTCAGCTCATTATTGGTATAGAAAAAAAGTTAAAACATAGTATGTTAGCATACATTATTTTGCACAATATGATTGTAGAAGATGAGGGGGTTCACGTGATAATTTGGTACAACGATGAAGGTGACAAACCCACACAACCCGTCCAGGGCTCAAATCGAGGATTTTATGATTATCTCCGGACAAATTCCCAACTATGTGACAGTCATATGCATTACCAATTTCGTACCGACTTAGTTGAACATATTTGATCGTAATACAATAATAACCCCTGAATTAGCATTTTATAGTTTTACTTTATGTTTAATTTATATGTTATTTTTTAATTATATGTAAGTGTGTTTTTTTATGTTTTATTCTTTGATTTCAAATTTATAATAATATTTTAATTTCAAATAAAAATATATTTAAAAATATTATTATTATTTATTTTAAATATTAATTATTTAAATTGCGCAGATGAAATTGAAAATAAAGAATGTGTATGTGAGAAAATGAATATGTGAAAGAATTTATATATAAGATAATATATATATGTAGCATGTGAATTTTATAAATAATGAATGTTAAATGTTAAATAAATGTGAGAGAATGTTAATGATAATGTGTATATGACTCTTATGTTCTTTAATGAAATGGTAGATGTTATAACGCCAAAAATGTTAAACCATTGTTGATGTTCTAACAGAATTTTTTTCTTAAGATTCAGATATTTATTTCAAATAAAAAAATTTAGATCTTATTGAAGTATATTATATATATTTAAAATTTAAATAAAAAAATTTAAATTCAAAATTTTCTTTGAAATTATAATGTGCGAAATTAAAAATTTTTAAATATAGATAAGATGTACTATATATATTTAGTTTTTAAAATTTAAAAATATATTAATTTTTTAAATTTAAAAACGGTGCTTAAGAAAAAAAAAAGTTTGGGACGCCTCAAATACCTGTCACGTACAAACACGAACAGTAAATCAAATATATATATATATATATATATATATATATATATATTTTCTCTCCTCAGTTTCTTTCCTTAGTATACACGCTAAACCACATCAATCAAGCAGTGTAAACGTTCGGAAAATAACGGCACGTTTAAAACGCGTATCGTTTCCGCGTGTGAAGTCTAGCGAAATCCGCTCCCCGAGTGGACTCTTCATTGAGCCGGTGGTCGACCACGGTTCGATGTCAAAAGTCAAAACTTCGGCTCCTGCCGTTGCTTTCCCGCGGGTGAAACGTTCAATCTTTTTTTCTCAGTCAACGTTCAAATCTCTCAGTCTTTTTAACTCCCGAGTCACGATCTCGATCGCTTTTCCCATTGGAACTGGTAACGCTTCTCTGTAGGTATATATATATGAGTATGCGTGATGATTTTGAATTATTACTTGAGTGGACTCGATTCGAACTTGTTTGTTCGTTGTTGTTGATCATGGCGATGTTGTCGATCAGACGTCGATTTAACTCGAAACCGAAGCTGGATCGCGAGGCCGCGGTCGTGCCGGAGGAATTCCGGTGCCCAATATCGCTGGAAATGATGAGGGATCCGGTGACGGCGGCGACCGGATTCACATACGACCGGCTCAGCATCGAGGCCTGGTTGGGGATGTGTAATTCGGCATGTCCGGTCACGGGCAGGGAGATCGCCGGCGGTGTCGAAGGCGAGCTGGTTCCTAATCACACTCTGCGTAAGATGATTCAGGACTGGTGCGTCACGAACCGGTCGCTAGGCGTGGAGCGGATTCCGACGCCGAAGATTCCGGTTACTGACGGCGATGTCGCCGGGGCTCTGTCGGAGATCGCCGCCGCGAGCCGGCGGGGGGAGGGGGCGCGGTGTGCGGGGGTGGCAGCGCGGGTGAGGAGGTGGGCGAGGGAGAGCGAGCGGAACCGGGTGCGGATCTTGTCCCACGGCGCGTGCGCGGCGCTGGTGGCGGCGCTCTGCGCGGTGGCGACGAGCACGCGGAGGAGATCCTGGCGGCGCTGGCGGCGATCTCGCCGCTGGACGAGGTGGCCGCTCGGGCCGCCGCCTCGTCGCCGGCGGCTCTGCGTTTCCTGGCGCGGACGCTGAGGCAGGGGACGACGCTGGCTGCGAGGGGGGATGCGGCGTGGATGCTGAGGCAGATGGTGGCGGCGTCGCGCGGCGGGGACGGATGGCGGGCGGTGGCAGAAACTGAAGGGATGGTGGAGGCGCTAGTGGAGACGGTGCGGAGGCCGGTGTCGTCCGCGGCGACGAAGGCGGCGCTGGTATGCATCATGCAGGCGGCGAGGGGGAGCGAGGCGGCGGCGGCGAGGGCAGTGGAGGCCGGGGCGGTGGAGGCGGCGGTGGAGATTGCGGCGGAGGCCGGGGAGAGGAGCATGTGCGAGAAGGCGCTGGGGGCGCTGGAGGCGATGGCGAGGCGGGAGGTCGGGAGGCAGAGGGCGCGGGGTCACGCGCTGGCCGTGCCGGTGATGGTGAAGAAGATGTTCCGGGTGTCAGAACTGGCGACGGAACTGGCGGTGTCGGCGCTGTGGAGGCTGTGCGAGGGAGTAGGAAACGAGGAGGAGCGGAAGAGGTGCGCGGTGGAGGCGGTGGAAGGCGGGGCGTTCCAGAAGCTTCTGCTGCTGCTGCAAGTGGGCTGCAGCGACGAGGCGAGGGAGTGGGCCACGAAACTGCTCCGGTTGTTGAACGGGTACAGGCAGAGGAACGAGTGTGTTGACAGCATGGACATGAGGGGACTCAAGAGGCCATTCTGAGTTTATTATTATTATTATTATTATTATTATTTAATTTTGAGCGGAAAATAATAGATTTCAAAATTAAAGAATTTTATGAATTTGAACTATGAAAATTGATGATGTCAACAATCGATTGACTTTAGTTTTTTTTGAGTTAAGTTAAAATGTGCTCACCATTGATCATGAATCAATCCGAATATATATATATATATATATATATATATATATAGAGAGAGGAGAGAGAGAGAGAGAGAGAAAAAGAGAGAGTTAATCGGCGTGCTGTTTTCCGTCGCGTAAGAGTTTGATGTACCAAGCAGCTAGCCTAGGTGAGGTTGGACCAGAAGAAGATCCCTAACAACATCAGGTAGAGCTGTCCAGAAGGGAGAACCAAGATATAAGTCCTCTTAGCTGGAGCAAGCTAAATGGGAGTGAGATCCTTTAGTTGGTATCTCATTGGGCTTCTCGTTCAGTCTGGCATAGGAATTCAACATCAATGCAGTCAGTTCTCAGTAGGGGTGAGAATAGTAAGAGACTCAAGTTCAGATCTAGTCGTTATTTTAAGCTCGAGTTCAGATCAAGTTCGATTCGAATTTTAATTTTTAAACTCGAGTTCAATTCATAATAAAATTAAATAGCTTAAACTCAATTTTTAAAAAACACGTTTAAAAATTAAATGAGCTTAGTTTATACACACACGAGTTTTTTGGTGAACATGTTCGTGAGTTTTTCTACTACAAAAATATCAAGCAATAGCGACAAAATTTTTTAATAGTCCGTCGCAAGTGGCGACGGATATATAGTACCGTCGCCAAAGTTGCGCGGCAAGTCAAAATGCTGAATATAGCGACGGACATGGTCAACGTCCGTCGCTAGTGCGACGGATAATATAAATTATCCGTCGCCAGTTGTAAGCGACGGGTCAAACCGCCTCAATATAGCGACGGGATTGGTCAACGTCATCGCTAATCAGTGATGGACAAGTTAATCCGCCGCAATATTTCTTAAAAAGGGCGACGACCCCCTTCCCCCACGGCCACGCGAACCCTAGCAACGGTCGATCTCCCAGCGATTCTCCTTCGGCGATTCTCCGTTGATTCTCCTCCGGCGAACCCTCCTCCGATCCCAGGTACGCTAGCTAAGCTCCATTTGCCGTATCAACTCCGTTTCTTTGTGCTAACGCGGCGGCGTCGTCTTCTCCGGCCAGCCACGACTCTTGGCACGGCCGTGCGCGACCTCCCGTGGCCGCACGCGTCCTCTGGCGGCCTCGCATTTGCAAGCGCTGCCTGTCGCGGGCCAGTGCGGTCGGGTGGCGCCTACTGCGGCCGCGCGCCGCCTGCTGCGGCCGGCGGCCCCTGCTGCGGCCTACACCCATTAATGGGTTTAATTAGGGTTTTAGGTGTAATTAATTGAATTAATGAAATTAATTCAATTAATTTGATTAATTCAATAATTAATTAGTTATTTAATTTGTTAAATTATCATTTAATTATTTTAGATAATAATTTCCTTTGTTAAATCATAGATTGTGTAATTAATTGTTCAAATGTTTGATTTATTTTAGGTTAATTGTGTGGTTAAATAGAATAATTAGATGATTATTTGTTTGTTTAATTAGATTAATTGATTTATTAATTAGATCTTGTTTGATTAATGATAGATTAACTGATTGAATAATTAGATTAATTTGTTGATTAATTCTTTGATTACTTAGAATAATTGATTCATTATTTATATCATGTTTGATTAATTAGATGTATTTTGTAGTATAACATCAATATCAAATTTTAATATGGATCATAATATGTGTGGTTTGATTAAATTGTCTTATCTGAATTCAGATATAATGTATCCGAACAAGGCATGGATGTATAATAGGTTAGACAATGGATTTATCCGTGACGAATTTTTTGCTGGAGTGGAAGAATTTGTTAACTTTGCAAAGTGTCATCCTGAGTGTTTGAATGACACAAAGTTGAAGTGTCCATGTAATCAACGCAAATGTAGAAATATAACTTTCCGTGATGAAGATATAGTGAAAACTCATATCGCCAGGTATGGGTTTGTTCCAGATTATTACAACTGGTATTGTCATGGAGAGCCGTAGTATATGAATTTGATGGCCCTTCTGTTGCATCATCATCGAACTCAATTGGACCAGAGACATCATATAACCCTGCTGATGCAATGCAATCAATGGTTTACGATGCAATGAATGCTTTTGATCAATCAAATGTAGAACAAATACCTACTTCTGATGTTCAGAAAATGTATGACATGTTAAAGGCTAGTGAAAGAGAATTATGGGAAGGTATTCCTTCTGGTCATTCTCAATTATCTGCTACTGCAAGATTATTAAATATGAAGGCAGAACATCATTTCTCAGAATGATGTTATGATGACATATGTCAACTTATGTCAGAGTTGCTTCCAATTGATAATTGTATGACTGATAGTTTCTACAACACTAAAAAACTAATCAGAGACTTGGATTTGTCAGTTGAGAAGATACATTGTTGTGTCAATATATATTGCATGATCTTTTGGAACCAAGATAGTGAATTGATGGAATGCAAAATCTGTAACCATCCTCGTTACAAGCATGGTACTCGCATGGTAAATCAGAAGAAGAAGAAAAATATTCCTTACAAAGTCATGTATTATTTTCCTTTGACTGCTAGACTCCAACGTTTGTATGCATCAACAGCAACAGCAAGTCATATGATCTGGCATCAAAACCATGGACATGATGGAGACATTATGTGTCATCCTTGTGATTCCCCTGCATGGAAACATTTAGATTCAATATTTTCTTCCTTTGCTATGGAACCACGTAATGTCAGACTTGGACTTTCTGCAGATGAATTTCAGCCATTTGGAAGTTATGGACAACAATATTCATCGTGGCCTGTTATCTTAACACCATACAACTTACCACCATGGATGTACATGAAAGATGAATTCATGTTTCTTACTGTTTTAATTCCAGGTCCTCAAAATCCAAAAGGGCACATAGATATTTTTTTACAACCTTTGATAGCTGAGCTGAATTATTTATGGAATATAGGTTCAGAGACGTATGACATTGCTACAAAGTCAAACTTTTTAATGCATGCAGCATTGTTATGGACTATTAGTGATTTTCCTGCTTACTCAATGTTATCAGGATAGAGCACAGCTGGAAAGTTAGCATGTCCACATTATATGAGTCAGTCAGATGCATTTTCTGGATGGAGCTTAAACTCAATTTTTAAAAAACTCGTTTAAAAATTAAATGAGCTTAGTTTATACACACACGAGTTTTTTGGTGAACATGTTCGTGAGTTAATTCTTAGTGAACATATTTGCAAACTCACGAACCAAATACTATTAAACTTGAATTTGGCTTAATAATATTTTCAAGTTTGAAATCAAGCTCGAACTCGACTCCTTAACTTAATCGAATGAATTCAAACGTATTTTTTTCAACCAAGACCTAAATAGTTCATGAGCGTCTTGGCTTGTTTGTACTCCTAATTCTCAGACAATAACAAATGATGTGAGTAAAATGTGATAATGCTCACTATAAATGATTTAGTAGATACACCTTTGTTGAAGAACTTGGACACCATGTGTTCATGTCAAACCACAAAACTCTCAATGCTCTCATAAGTGATGGGGTTGAGCACCCCGTGGCTGACACGCAGACTGAAAAAACTATGTGGCAAGATATACCGAGCCTGGACGACTCTCTTTACGTGGCGCCCGAGGCCCCTCGGGGAGGTGGGTTCCCAAAAGTACCACGAACAGGCATATCTGGGAGACCGGCCCGGGAAGACGCACGCCCGAGATCACCTCGGGAGGTCAAGTCCCCGAGACCACCTCGGGAAGGTAAATGCCCGGGACCCTCGAGCAAAAGAATCCCGAGATCACCTCGAGGCAGCGGAGCTCAAGGAGCACTCGACCTCAAGTAACGGTCCCTCTTTTTTCGGATCTATGAATAATCATCACCTATAATCACGGGATGATCATGACCCGTAATACACGGCCATTAACACCTTTATTAGCGCAACGACCTAGATTTCATGGCAGCGATGACCATTACAAGGGCTAACAAGTAACTGAAAATTGAGGGGACGTGGCGAAGATCGTGGAGGCACGTATGATTGCCGCCTCAGGTATAAAAGGTACTCTAACCCCCCCCCCCCCCCCCGGTAATGGGGTTACGCACTCTCTGACTTAAGCATCCTCTCCTTGCTTTTTCCATCTCCTATACTGAGGCACTGGCTTGAGAGTCGAAGTGCGCTCCGCCATACAACCTCCGGCGTGTTCCCATTAACGTTTGTGTTAATCTCGCAGGGTGAGAGTTCTTCCTCTAGCGTCAGCATCCGCATGGGCTGAACCCTGGTGACTAACTGTCGACGTTGATTCCTTCTGGAATAAGTTTGGCGCCATCTGTGGAAAACTAGTAAAGCACCAAAAGGAGCACCAATTGCAGAGTCGGCGGGACAATCCATCATCCTGACGAAAGAGGAACTAGATTACTTGGTGGCCAATGCCATCAACGGAGCTCTCCAACAACAACGAAGGGAGCCAGCCGCTTCACGACGGGGAACTTATGGGCCAGAGGAGATCCCAGTGCTCCCCGGAGGTCGTACTGGAGGGGACCCCAACCATGTGTGGAAGGCTCACACTCAGCGATTGGGGAACTACCCCCCAATCTCCTTCAGCCCAGAAGATCTGGAGGACACAGAAGAAGACCCCCATTAGGACGCCCTGGTAATTTTTACGCGTATCGCAAATTACGAAGTCGAGCATGTCTTTGTGGATATAGGTAGTTCGGTGAACATCCTGTACAAGGCTTCTCTGGATCAGATGCAGATTGACGAAGAGGAATTGCTTCCGGTTTCGACCCCGCTCTTTGACTTTGCCGGATACCAAGTACAGCCGATAGGACAAATTACCCTATCATTGTCGTTGGGCGGCGACACTCTGGAGAGAACTAGGAGGACTCCCTTCCTGGTCTTGGATGCTCCCTCATCCTACAATGTCATCTTGGGACGTCAGGTGGTGGTCTCTATCTACCATCAGAAGATCAAATTTTCGATTGGTGACCAAGTAGCTGAAGTCAAAGGAGACCAAGGGATGCCTCGGCGTGGCTACAATGGGGGAGTCAGATCGGCACCGCACCGGGACCCGAAGTCCTATGACATCCTGCAAATTAATCTCGCTGACCCGGGAGAAGAGGAAGGACCTAAAGAAGAACGGAGAGAGGTTGGGAGCGAGGATGCCCATATTCACACTCAACAGGAGGGGGGAATCACGAGGATCGCCACTGATCTTGCACCAAAACTAAGGAGTCATCTTATAGACTGCACGCAGAGCCATGTCTTCGCCTGAGCCACCGAAGAAATCAAAGGGGTCCCCCCGGGTCTAGCCATGCATCACTTGCATGTCATCCCTGGAGCCCGACTAGTGAAACAGAGGCGGAGGCACTTTGCACCAGAGCAGGACAATGCTATCCGCGATGAAGTCAACAAGCTGTTAAAGGCCGAGCGCATAAGGGAAGTCCAATTCCCGGCCTGGTTTGCTAGTGTAGTCCTTGTCCCTAAGCCAAGGGGTAAATGGCGGGTCTGTATTAACTTTCGCGACTTGAACAAGGTCTGCCCTAAAGACTGTTAACCCTTGTCTCGAATAGACCGGTTAGTAGACTCTACAACCGATTGTGAGTTCATTTCAATGCTGGATGCTTATCAAGGCTACCATCAAGTTTTGCTCGCTCCCGAAGACCAGGAGAAGGTCAGCTTTATGACAGCCGACGACACGTATTGATATAATGTCATGCCTTTCGGATTGCGGAACGCTGGAGCAACTTACCAGCGAATGATGGACAAAGTCTTCTGGCATCAAATCGGGAGAATCATCGAAGTGTACGTAGACAACATCCTGGTCAAGACTGATAAGGAAAAGGACATGATCGCCGACTTAGAAGAGACATTCGCCACCCTAAGGGCCAACAAGCTGAAGTTGAACCCTGCCAAGTGCCTATTCGGGGTGAAGAGTGATCGTTTCTTAGGATACATGGTGACGGAGAGGGGGATTGAAGCTAACTCAGAAAAGGTAAAGGTTATTCTGGATATGCCTTCCCCTCGCAACTTCAAGGAAGTGCAGCGGCTGAATGGTAGAATCATGGCCCTATCCAGGTTCATCTCCATATTCACAGATAGGACCCTGCAATTCTTCAAGATTTTGAGAAAGGCAGTCAAGTTCAATTGGGATGACCAGTGTGAGAAGGCCCTCGCTGACCTGAAGGCTTATCTCGCCGAGCTCCACCTCCTCTACAAGCCACTAGAAGGGGAGACCTTGTTTGTCTAGTTGTCTGCAACAGAATAAGCGATAGGCTCAGCACTCGTCTGAGAAGAAGGCATGGTGCAATACCCCATATACTTGTTTGGACATCTCCTGAAGGATACCGAAACGTGATACACTACGATGGAAAAGTTGGCATACACCGTGGTCTTAATGGCCTGGAGATTAAGACCTTATTTCTTAGCGCATCCTATCATAGTTCTCACCAATATCCCGCTCGCCCGGGTCCTCACCAATCCTGAAGCTTCAGGCCGGTTGATCAAATTGACTACGAAATTGAGCGAATATGGTATCGAGTATCAGCCTCGAGCTGCTATCAAGACACAAGCTCTATCGGATTTCATGCTAAAGACTGTCCCCGAGCCCGAGGCCGAAGGGGTATAGAAGGTCTATGTAGACGGGTCTTCCAACAATAGACACAGTGGAGTCGGGGTGTTAATGGTCTCCCCGCGGGGGGACACGTTACATTTATCCATCCGACTCCACTTCAAAGTCACCAACAATAAAGTTGGCGATCCTAGCGGGCCTGCAAACAGCCAAACATGTGAGGGTCACTCGGGTCATTGTACACTCGGACTCCAAGCTTGTGACATAGTAAATAAAGGGCGACTTTAAAGTCAGGTGTGAGTTACCTGCATAAATATGTAGTCCTCTATGAGCAACTGACAACCTCCTTCATGGAGGTTACCTTGTAGAAGATCTCCAGGGTAGACAATGTCAGGGTCGACGAGTTAGCCAAACTGGCTAGCTCCATTTCAACCTGGCAGCTAGATGAACCTAGTTCCCTGGAAGAGTCGGTAGCACAGATTGAGGAAGAAGCAGGTGCTGGTTTTGGTTATGCATGGGAATTCTTTCCATGTCCCCGGATTAAAATTTTATTGATTAAAACAAATCCAGATGGAAAGAAATTTCCCAAGCAACCATTTCATCATCGTATTAATCGATTCGAGTGACCGCTTGAATAAACATGTTGTTCAAGCAATCTAACTCATCTAATCAATTAACCACGGTATAGACGATGAATAGATCGCTGGTTTTTGTGTTTATCTTCGGGGTCCATGATAATTAATCACATACAATGATAAGAATTAAATACAAGATGCAAGATGTAACTAAACAAGAATTATACCTCTTGTTTACCTCGCGATCTTCTATTGTATGTCCTATCCTCTTCTTAGACGTCGTGTGGGCGACAATCTTCCAAGAAACAATGTCACCAAGGATTATCCATGACATATGAGGTGAAGGCGCCGAAACCCTAGGAGAGAGAATGAGCAAGGGAGGAGAAAATAAGAGGTTTAGGGTTGTATATATTGATGCCTTGGTCTCATGACATATGAGGTATATATAGGCTACAATAGGGACCATGAAGAGGGGTTGGGTCTTGGCCTCCTAATGGATCAAAGCCCGATCCATTAATGATAATCCAATCCACTAAAGGATTATCATTGAATTACCTCACCAACCCTCATAAATAAATATGGGTTCCGCCATATTATGTGTATAAATTCTCCCCGTGTTTAAGATCTCGAATACCCATTAATTAATTAAATTACTGATAATTTAATTAATTAATATCTAACTCCATAAGTAGTATCACTCAACCTTATCATCATGTCGGACCAAGTTCACCTGCAAGATTTAACATGATGAGCTTTATGAGCTCCTCAAGGGGACATCATCATCCTAACGCATTAGGACACGGTTTCATTCTATAATCAATGGCACACCATGTAAGTAACATTATTTGCCAATTTACCGGGCCTATCGATTTAACAAATAAATTTCACCCACTGGTAAATCAAAGAAATAGATATTAAGTACATGTACCCGTTATTATTGTTGGTGCAGGAAGCACCATATCGAACCTTATTTTGATATTGGCATAGGATTCAAAGTTAAGTTTGTTTGTGATCTAACGTTGTTCACTGAGTGTGCAGAAAAAGCCCTAGCGAAGGACTGCTAGGCACCTGGCGAAGGACTACCAGGATACAAAGCCCTAGCAAAGGACTACTAGGCACCTGGCGAAGGGCTGCCAGTATCCAAGCCCTAGCGAAGGACTGCTAGGCAACTGGCGAAGGACTGCCAGTATCCAAGCCCTAGCGAGGACTGCTAGGCAACTGGCGAAGGACTGCCAGTATCCAAGACCCAGCGAAGGACTGCTACGCGCCAGGCAAAGGACAGCTTGGGACTGAAGCCCTAGCGAAGGAATGCTAGGCACCGGGTGAAGGACAGCTCGACAACCAAGACCTGGCAAAGGACCGTCAGGCAAAAGTCCAACCAGAGGAACGGTTGGCATCAGGTACATTCTCCCGAGAGGAGTAGGTGAGGACGCGTTCCCCGTCGAGGGAACAATAGGCGTCGGTTCGACCTAGGGTTCCATTTTGGGAGGCCCAAAGTCAGAACCAAGACAGCTAAGGTTGTATAAATAAATATTTTATTGCTTTATTGTGTTTTTTACTAACCCTAGATGCAGGACCGAAGGAACGTGTGTCTGCAGCTCAGAGAGCCTCAAAGGAATGAGGCAATAGCTGACCAGGGCGCCTGGAGTGTCCCGGGCGCCCCAAGGTGAACACCAAACACAACAAATGCAAAGTGGCTTCGACAGTACAACTCCCGGGCGCCCCCGTGCTCCCGGGCGCCCCCGCTGCTCACGGGCGCCCCCAGCGTCCCGGGCGCCCCCAGCGTCCCAGGCGCCCCAAGCGCAAGCCTCGATCCAGAAGCCTTCGAAGCCAAGCAGATAACACTTTGACCCGGTCAATCCGGGCGCCCCGAGCGATCCGGGCGCCCCGGTCAAAGCGGATCCCGAAGATAAGGGGATCAGACGCTGACCGAGATTGAACCGGATCGAAGGACACGTGGGGGGCGCCCCCGGCGTCCCGGGCGCCCCCGACGTCCCGGGCGCCCCCAGGCCCTATATAAAGGACCCTCGACCAAGGCTTCAAGACAGAACTTCCAATCAACGCTTCTACGCTCTTCTGCACTCGCGCTTCGCCTCGGAATCCTTCCAACTCGAGCCGACGACATCCCGTTGCTCCGAAAAAGTCGATCTACCCCGGACGTCGGTAAAAGAGCTATTTAAAGTTTACTGTACTTAATTCTGTAATAATTATTTGTAAACTATTTTGCGCACTATATAGAATTGCCCAAAGTAAACGGTCAACGACCGTGGGCCTTGGAGTAGGAGTCGACACAGGCTCCGAACCAAGTAAAATCGACTGTGTTTCTGTGTTGTGATTTTTAATTTCCGCTGCGTACTTGCTCTATGTTTTTCCGAAAAACGATTTCCGATATTCACCCCCCCTCTATCGGTTTTCTCGATCCAACAAGTGGTATCAGAGCGGGGTAGTTCAAACTTGGTGCAACCACCAGTTTGAATGTTTTTCGGATTTTCAAAATTTTTAATCTTATTTCTTTTCTTTCTATTTAATCAACACCACTCCATCTTGTTGGTGCAGAATGCACCTTAGTCAAACCTGTGTTTTGATAATGGTAACATAGGTCAAAAGTTAAGTCTTTCTTGTTTTCTAACAAGTTAATCTAGTGTGCAGTTTCAAGCCCTAGCGAAGGACTGCTAGGCACTAGCGAAGGACTGCCAGTTTCAAGCCCTAGCGAAGGACTGCTAGGCACTGGCGAAGGACTGCCAGTCTCAAGCCCTAGCAAAGGACTGCTAGGCAACTGGCGAAGGACTGCCAGTTTACAAGACCTGACAAAGGACCGTCAGGCAAAAGTCCAACCAAAGGAGCGGTTGGCATCAGGTAAATTCTCCCGAGAGGAGTAGGTGAGGATGCTTTCCCCGTCGAGGGAACAGTAGGCGTCGGTTCGACCTAGGGCTCCATTTTGGAGACCAAAGTCAGAACCAAGACAGCTAAGGCTGTATAAAATAATAATTAATTGTGTTATTGTGTTTTGGACTAACCCTGGATGCAGGACTGAAGGAACGTGTGTCTGCAACTCAGAGAGCCTCAAAGGAGTGAGGCAGCAACTGAGTAAGGCGCCCTGAGTGTCCAGGGCGCCCTCAAGGTGAACCAGAACCAAGCGAAGCAAAAAGAGCTTCGGCTGCTTAATGGGAAAGGCGCCCTCAGCAGCCAAGGCGCCTCCAGCCCAAGACTGCGAAGCTTCAACTTCATCCACAGCCGAGATTTCTGCGCGGAAGAAGTCAGCCAAGGCGCCCTCTGTGACCAGGGCGCCCCAGAGGTCAAACCTCATCCCTATTCCGGTGGGATAACACTTGACCGAGCGAAGCACGAATCGGCTGACACGTGGCAGGGCGCCCCCGAAGTCCAGGGCACCCTAGGTGCTATAAATAGCACCCCTCGACCCCAAGCTTCATATCAACTTCATTCCAAAGCTTCCACGCTCTTCTACGCTCGCGCCTTGCTCCAGAAACGCCTCACCTCGAGCCGACGACGTCCCGCTGCCCCGAAAAGAATCGATACACTCCGGACGTCGGTAACGAAGAGCTTAATATTTTATTATTATTTTATTGCACTCTCTTTGTAATTGAAATCATTGTAACCTATTTGCGCGAATATAGAATTGCCCAAAGTAAACGGTCAACGACCGTGGGCCTTGGAGTAGGAGTCGACACAGGCTCCGAACCAAGTAAAAACCACTGTGTCTTTGTGCTGTGTCTCGTATTTTTATTTCCGCTGTGCACTTACTCTTAGTTTTCCGAAAAAGAGCGATTTCCAATATTCACCCCCCCTCTATCGGTTTTTCACGATCCAACACATCTTTTTCGCCTTTTATTTTAAAATTTCTTTTCAAAATTTTTAATCTTATTTCTTTTTACGCCTTTTTCAATTTTGAATTCTCATTTTTTTCACCAAAAGGTAGAATTGTTAAAATAATCAATTTTTAAAAATTTGTCATAATTTTTTTTATTATTTTAATATTATTTTTTCTCAAAAATCGTGCTACCTTAATCTGAGCAAATTTCTCCCAAATATTAAAATCTTACTTTTTATCATTAATCAAAATTAATAAAGTAACATTTTCAAAAATTTGACATAAAATTTTTTATTATTATTCTGCCTCGAAATTCGTGCAATATTTACTTTGGGCTATTTTTTTTCTTTCTCCCGCACTACTAATCCAAGACCAAGTCTTGGTACATTTCTGTTATTTCTTTTGTGTGCAAGGATTAAACTAAATGGCCAACCACGAGTGGAACAGTGCCCGTCCACCACTATTCTCCGGCGACAACTTCAAGTTTTGGAGATGTCAAATGGAGTCCCTTCTGAAGGCCCACATGGACTTATGGCAAATCATCCAAATGAGATTCTCTTTTCCCGTAGAAGATGAGTCATCAATCGAGTGGGATAAACTGGATGAACACACCCTCAATCAAATCGAGACCGATGCAAGGGCAACTGCAATCATACAATGTGGCCTAACCAAGGAGCAACTTGAACTAGTAGGTCCAATCAGATGTGCCAGAGAAATCTGGGAAAAACTAATTGATCTTCATCAAGAGATCTCAGATGAAGAAGAAGATCATGTAAGTTATCTTGCCCTTTCGGTCCAAGCACAAACAGCCGAGTCAGAGTCTGAACTCGAATCGAAAGTCGAACCAGAATCAGACGACGAATTGACTGAGACGGTAACCGATTTTGAATTCTTTTCAAAATTTGAATTAAATAATCAAACAGGTACTATAATGGTCGAGGAAGGTGTAAATTCTTTTACAGGGAAAAATCTTAAAGAACCACCAAAGAAGGAGCTTCAACCAATACCTGAGTCCGACTCAGACTCAGAATCTGACGACGAAGGAAGGGATCCTTGGAAACTGGTCTGGTTGGCTCGCGACCGCTACAAAATGCCAAAGAAACAATCAAGCAAAAGAGAGATGGCTAGAATCAAGGGGGAGATACCCAACCAAAAATCAAAAGGTAAATTTACAGTATTTAAAAATCCAATATTTACCTTAAATAACATGATTGATTCAAATAAATTAGTTAAGGTTAATATATTAGAAAACTTAATTCATAACCATGCTGATTTCAAGAAAACAGTTTTATTTCGATTATGATGTAACGTAGATCAATTTTGTCTCGTTTGCTTTAATTGTGTGTTGCATTTTATTTTATTTTATGTTGCTTAGAATTAGGACTGGTTAGTTTAAGGACTGAACCAACTTAACTGAAATTTGACAACATAGTATTGGGTGGCGGTGAGATGATAGTACGTTAGGGAAATCAATTCTAATAAGGTCAAGTATTCTTTACTTGGTCTCTTTAGACTGGTGAAACTAGCCGAAGCTACCGATCCAAGACCCAAACTAGTTAGACCAGAAGTTACCAAAAAGTAATTTTGAAGATGAAATTTCACTAAAAGGCTTTGTCTAGGAAAGGGTTGATGATCCAATAAGGCTATGGCCAAAGAAGGTCTTGTGCCTCGCCAAGACCTGGAAGCCAATTTTTGAAATTCAAATTCAATTTACTCTTTGTTAAATTCGAATCTAACACAAAATTTTAGTTAATTTTAGATTCAAATATCTCTTTTCAAAACAAATTTAAATTGGATTTAAAAATTAATTTAACTTTTCAAAATTAATCATGGCCTTTTCAAAATAAATCCTTCTATTAAAATATGCATCTCACAAAACAGTTAAGGATATCTTGTTTTGTCACTTAGAAATGGGTGAGATGCTTAGGACCTAAAAGTTGAGTCCAACCCAACCAATTAAATTCAATTAAATCTTAATTAAACTAATTAAATTCAATTAAATCTTAATTAAATCAATTAAATTCAATCAAATCTTAATTAAATCTTTCAAATTAATCAAATCTTAATAAAACCAATTAAATTCAATTAAATCTTAATTAAACCAATTAATTTCAATTAAATCTTAATTAAATCAATTAAATTTAATTCAATCAAATTCAAATTTAAAATTAAAATTTAATTCAACTAAACAAACTTAACCTTCTAAATTTTCATTTTCACAAAAATCAAATTTAACTTTTTAACTAAGAGTCAATGTTTCAAATCATTGTAAATCAAGTCTCTTTTGTTCACTAAACTAAAATTTATTTCATAACATTTATTTCTTTCCTTTACCATTATACAAATATTTTTTTTGAAAATTAGTTTATTCTTGTATGACAAAAAGTTAGGATATTTCTTTTTGTCTACAGTCCGGGCTTAGATATTTATTTTTTTGACTTAAAAAAAACTTCTAATTTTTGAAATCATTCCCCCTTCTCAGTTCTCTATATTCACTTTTTTAATGGGAGAATGAAATTATGTTTTCAAATAATCACTATACTTTTCGAAAATTGTGTTTTACAAAAACCATTATCATTTCAAAATATTTTTCGAAAACGGGGATTATGCTTTAAAATTATCTTCATTTCAATTTGAATTTTCTAAAATTATATTACCATGCTAGTATTCAAAACTATTCTTTTGATTTTAAGTAAACCCTAAAGACACAAAGGAAGGTCTACTTAGTGATCTATAAGGACTCCTAGGATGTGTCAAATTTAGGGGGAGTTTGAGTCAAAAGAAATTATTTCTGACAATCATTCTTCAAAATTATTAGATAATTCTTATAGTTTGAATCAAACCTTAAGACTCAGAGGAAGATCGCTTGTTGTCAACAAGCTTCCTAGGACTGGGTCAAGCTCAGGGGGAGATTAAATTAAAAGAATTATTAAATATTATTTTAAAAAATTATATGCTTTCATGCACTGCAATTTTAAAATCCTGTTGAAAACATAAATAAATTGTCTTTCAAAATACTATTCTTTTAAATCATTTTTATATATACTATCACTTTCAAAATTTCGCTTGACTTTAGAATACTTTTGAAAATAATATTAAAACTTTTCAA
Source organism: Boesenbergia rotunda (assembly GCA_024364735.1). Taxonomy (NCBI): domain Eukaryota; kingdom Viridiplantae; phylum Streptophyta; class Magnoliopsida; order Zingiberales; family Zingiberaceae; genus Boesenbergia; species Boesenbergia rotunda. The sequence goes on along the minus strand of JAGFNQ010000356.1, from coordinate 268,080 downwards.
AATATGCATAACATCTTTCAAAAGTACTACTATTTTTCAAAAATACAAATACTTTCCAAGGCACTAATGGTTACAAAGTACGAAATATTTTTTTGGTTTCAAAAGTGCAATTTAAGCTTTTGCTATGCTTTCAAGGATTATACTAAGTATTTTTTTTTCAAAACCCATAGGCTCTGATACACAAACTTTCTTTTATATATTTCTTTATTGATGTATATAGCCAAGGGGGAGAGCAAGAAAGAGAGAAAGGAATCTTATTTAAACTTTTATCTCCTTTTAAAGTTCTTTTTGGTGAAAAACTTGTCTAGAAATTTTTTAAAGATTTTGTTTTTCAAAATACACAAAGTACTTCAAAGCAAAGTTTTCTCCCAATTCTCAAAGTTGAACCATTTGTTAGGGAAATTTGGCTTCAAAATCTTGCCTAAGTAAAATTCTTTTTGCAAAGCTAAGTAAAAGTGTTGTAACAAAATTTAAGTTTGCAAAAACTTTTTTTAACTTTACCCATGTTTGTTTTTGATATATGTCAAAGGGGGAGGAAAAGTCAAAGTTAAGTGTTAAGTTAAGTATTTTATAACACAATGATTCAGGGGGAGTAGGAGGAAAAAATTTTCGGTTCAAATTACATTGGTTTTAGACTATTCAGAATTGCTATGTTTTATTAGTCTTAACCTTCTTGATTAAACTGTTATATGTTTTTTTTACTTAACTTTGAATTATGTTACCATAAATCAAAAAGGGGGAGATTGTTGGTGCAGGAAGCACCATATCGAACCTTGTTTTGATATTGGCAAAGGATTCAAAGTTAAGTTTGTTTGTGATCTAACGTTGTTCACTGAGTGTGCAGAAAAAGCCCTAGCGAAGGACTGCTAGGCACCTGGCGAAGGACTGCCAGGATACAAAGCCCTAGCAAAGGACTGCTAGGCACCTGGCGAAGGACTGCCAGTATCCAAGCCCTAGCGAAGGACTGCTAGGCAACTGGCGAAGGACTGCCAGTATCCAAGACCCAGTGAAGGACTGCTAGGTGCCAGACGAAGGACAGCTTGGGACTGAAGCCCTAGCGAAGGAATGCTAGGCACCGGGCGAAGGACAGCTCGGCAACCAAGACTTGGCAAAGGAACGTCAGGCAAAAGTCCAACCAGAGGAACGGTTGGCATCAGGTACATTCTCCCGAGAGGAGTAGGTGAGGACGCGTTCCCCGTCGAGGGAACAGTAGGCGTCGGTTCGACCTAGGGTTCCATTTTGGGAGGCCCAAAGTCAGAACCAAGACAGCTAAGGCTGTATAAATAAATATTTTATTGCTTTATTGTGTTTTGGACTAACCCTGGATGCAGGACCGAAGGAACGTGTGTCTGCAGCTCAGAGAGCCTCAAAGGAATGAGGCAATAGCTGACCAGGGCGCCCGGAGTGTCCCGGGCGCCCCCAAGGTGAACACCAAACACAACAAATGCAAAGTGGCTTCGACAGTACAACTCCCGGGCGCCCCCGTGCTCCCGGGCGCCCCCGCTGCTCACGGGCGCCCCCAGCGTCCCGGGCGCCCCCATGCGCAAGCCTCGATCCAGAAGCCTTCGAAGCCAAGCAGATAACACTTTGACCTGGTCAATCCGGGCGCCCCGAGCGCTCCGGGCGTCCCGGTCAAAGCGGATCCGGAAGATAAGGGGATCAGACGCTGACCGAGATTGAACCGGATCGAAGGACACGTGGGGGGGGGGCACCCCCGACGTCCCGGGCGCCCCCAAGCCCTATATAAAGGACCCTCGACAGAACTTCCAATCAACGCTTCTACGCTCTTCTGCACTCGCGCTTCGCCGTGGAATCCTTCCAACTCGAGCCGACGACGTCCCGCTGCTCCGAAAAAGTCGATCTACCCCGGACGTCGGTAAAAGAGCTATTTAAAGTTTACTGTACTTAATTCTGTAATAATTATTTGTAAACTATTTTGCGCACTATATAGAATTGCCCAAAGTAAACGGTCAACGACCGTGGGCCTTGGAGTAGGAGTCGACACAGGCTCCGAACCAAGTAAAATCGACTGTGTCTCTGTGTTGTGATTTTTTATTTCTGCTGCGTACTTGCTCTAAGTTTTTCCGAAAAATGATTTCCGATATTCACCCCCCCCCCTCTATCGGTTTTCTCGATCCAACAATTATATCAGGATTAAGAGCAGGTACACCATAATATCTGAGGTCTGATTCAATTATATAGTCAGTATAAATTAAATCACCTCTATATCGGTCCTGCTCAATACACATAAAGTGTACTAGTGTAATTCTATGGTCAAGATAGATCAATACCAAATTACACTACAAACATGCCAATGGTTTGTCCAAAACCATCTAGGTTGTGAGCCTTTACTTATACTCTACAAGGGACTTATAACATGATCTTCTATGTGACACCACATACCATGTTATCTACAATGTAAAGTATTAGACAATATACACACATATAAATATAAAATGCAAACAATTATCATGTGATTCTCATTCCAAAATGTAGATGTTGATACAAAAGCTAGGCTTTTAGTATACATCCTAATAGCAGGAGGCCACACCGTCACCGATTGGAGAGATCCATATGTGGAGTTCTTGCGTAGTGGAACGTGCCGAGCATGGACCAAGGAGGTCGACTATTCTGACGTTGGGCGGCTCGGTCCACGTTGGTCGGAGATCAACTATATAGGAGGGCCTTTGCTCGACCCCTCCTCAAGTGTGTTGGACCAGAAGAAGCCGACTACGTGATGCGGGAAGTACATGAGGGCATCTATGGGAGTCACATTGAGGGGAGGTCTCTGTCTAAGAAGATTATCCTAGCAGGATACTTTTGACCCACTCTCTAAGCCGACCCTCTCAAGTTCGTAGTCGGATGTGAGGCCTGCCAGAGACATTAGCATGTGACTCATTGACCGACCAAACCCTTGTGAGTCTCTACAGTGTCCTACCCATTCGATCATTGGAGGATGGACATTGTATGCCCCTTTCCAATTGGGCCACAGCAGAAGAAGTTCCTGCTGGTCATCGTCGACTATTTTTCCAAATGGGTGGAAGCTGAATCTCTGGTACACATCACGGAGGTTGTCGTGATGAAAATCCTATGAAGGGATATCGTCTGCAGATATGGCATCCCCCACAAGCTAGTGTCAGACAATGGAAGGTAGTTTTCTGGGCGCAAGCTCAAAGAATGGTGCGAGGGGTTGGGTATTTGCCATGCTTTCACATCAGTGGCATACCCATAGGGCAATGGACAAGCCGAGGTCAACAACCGTGAAATCATCAGGGGACTTAGGATAAAGCAAGATCATGTCGGAGGTAGTTGGGTTAAGAAACTCCCCGGCATCTTGTGGTCCTACCGTACCACTCCCCGAGAAGGAACATGCCATAGCCCATTTCAGTTGGTGTATGGTACAGAGGTTGTAATCATGGTGGAAGTGGGGGAGGAGTCCATTCAATGACAGCTCTATATATAACAGAGAGGACAATTATCAAGAGCGGCTGATAGACCTGGATCTCATTTTGGAGGTGCGGGACAAAGCAGCAGCTCGGCTGGAAGAGTATCGATGGCGGATGCAGTAAGCCTATAATCGCCGGGTAATCGCCCAGAACTTTGAAGCCGGAGACAAGGTTTGGAAGATGATCAAACCAGTAGGCGACCCTAGGAAGCTGAACCCTCAGTGGGACAAACCTTATGCCATCACCAAAAAGCTCACAGGGGGCAACTACTATCTTAAAATTATAAAGGCAAGGGGCTGGAGAGGCCATGACACACCACCCATCTCCGCCCTTATAGCACTCGGTGAGGTGTTGAGTTGTTTGCTTAATTTTTGTATTCATTGTTTGCACTTCCTGACAGTTCAATAAATAAAAGAACAAACTAAATATTACTCAAAAAGTGCTGAAATCCTACCTGAAGCAGAACCCTACTACCTCCGCGGTGAGTAGGCATGGCCTCGGTGCTACAAATGCCCGACCAAGAGCTGCAAAACCCTACTACATCTGCGGTGAGTAGGCTTGGCTTCGGTGCTACAAATGCCCTGCTAGGAGCTGCAAAACCCTACTACCTCCGCAGTGAGTAGGCTTGGCCTCGATGCTGCAAATGTCCGGCCAAGAGCTGTAAAACTCTACTACTTCCGCGATGAGTAGGTTTGGTCTGGGTACTCTGGATGCCAGATAAACAGTAGTAAAACCCTACCCCCTGTACGGTGAGTAGATTCTTGGTCCCTTCCGGCACAGGGCCCCATGCTCCTCAAACCGAAGTGATGTTGGGAAACGCCCTGGCTCTATGAGTTAGTGAGAAACACCAGCCCTTCAATTTCCTGGCTCTTCCGGCAAGGACGCAAGAGGCATAAGAGGAAAAGAAGGAGAACAACTCAAGGCAGTGGGCCAAAAAAGGTTTTTGGATTATACTCAGGATAATTACATGTCTAGCACGTACGGAAGAATGAAAAAGTTGCTAAAGATAAAAAGACAAAATAATTGCAAGGTTTTGGTCCAGGAAGAGCCTTATAGTTCTTGCTCTTCGGGTGAGAGCTCATTCCAAACCCGACCAATGCTCGCGGCACTTAGGTCAACATCTGGTTTCAGCAGTTGGGTCTTCTTCAATTGGCTGATGGCACCATTGAAGTCCTATTTTAGGCGCTTCAATACCTGCCCGGCTAGGATGTTGCCAAAGTCGTCAGACTGCAGGTATTTGGCCTTGAACTCCGCCTCGACCTTGGACAGTTGGGCTGCATGGTCAACCATTTGCTTCTCTAGTTCAACCTCAACCTCCTTCTTGACAGTTTTCAATTCTGCCACCTCCCAGAACAGGCAATCATGGGCCCCCAGTGTCTCCTGAAGTTTCTGGGAGGTGGCCGAAGCCTTGTCCTGGGCTCGAGTGATCCCCTCCTGAAGGTCGAAGGCATAGGCGACCGCTAGCTCTAGGTCATATTCTTTTAGAGACAGCTGGTGTTCCTGTTCTTTATTCTTATCCTCCAGAGCCTTCGTGGAGGATTCCAGGAGCTGGACATGGGCATACAACTCCTCCTTCTGAGCCTGGAGTTGCTCCCGCTCCTGGGTCACTTTTTGCAGGCCCTCGGAAAAGGGTTTGGTTCTGCACCGACTGGGCGCGCTCTCGGAGACGATAGCCGTGCAAAGTCTCCTCCGAGGCTAGCAGGGTGTCGATGCAGTGCTTGACCTTCACCCTTAGAACCCTGCTGACCTCTAGTTGTAGGAGGCTTGCCTCGCGAGCATGACCAACCTCTGCCTCTGAGGCTGACTAGAGACATTTTGTATCATATTTTATAATTAATAAAGGCATGATTGGTTATTATATTTACTATGTATTTGTGCCAAATAACTAAGTATAATAATATCCTTGGGTAGTAGGTTCTTATCTACATCATATCGATTGGTTGAATCGATAGTGAGATGATGTAGAGAACACTACTCTAAACCATTCCTAGTTAAGTATTAATATTCAAGGACAATATTAATGCATGGAGACTATCATGTAGGTCAAGTGATGACTTGAGCTCACAAGTCATGGATATGTGATATCAAGTTGACACATGGGTATACATTGGAGAATATGTACTGAATTGATCCGCCATGAGAAAGTTTCATAGATTGTCATATGAGTGTCATAAACTTTCTCATGTGACTATTAGTATGAATAGTCCTTAGACCTGAAGTCACTACGGTTCCCTACATAAGGAGTTATGTACTTTGGTATCATCAATCGTCACCCGTAACAGGGTGGACTATAAAGGCGATCACTGGGTATGTAATAAATTATACAGAGGGATGTGAGTGATGTAGATGGGATCTATCCCTCCCATATGACGAGAGTGATATCTGTGGGCCCCTTGATCGAGTAGGACTACTAAAACGCATGGTCATGCCACTAGTACAAAAAAGACCTTTAACAACGGCTTTTAACACCGGTTGTATTAAAACCGGTGTTAAAAAAAAAGGCGGTGGTATTTTTGTAATTATTTGAACTTTAAAATACTTTTAACACCGGTTCTTTTAACAACCGGTGTTAAAAATATATTTAACTACGGTTTTATAAATAACCGGGGTCATATGTTATAATTATTTGAATTTTAAAATACTTTTAACACCGGTTTTTTTAACAACCGGTGTTAAAAATATATTTGACTATGGTTTTGTAAATAACCGTGGTCATATGTGATTAGACTTGGGTGGTTTGAATTTTGAATCTTAAGCCAAGTGGGCATGGGTTAACGGGTTGCGGATTGCAGTTGGATCCGATAGGGTGAGGGGGACCCGATACCTTATTCTTAAGTTAGGGCTTGGCAGATGCGTGGCTACATGAGGCGGCGGCCGCCGCAATGGCGACCCCTTGCCCCAAGCAGACCATTCGCAACGCGAGATTCGGCGCCCCGATTGCTTCGAGGAGGGAGGCGCTTGACAAGGCTGGAAGATGGCGATCCATGGACGTCGTGTGGGGAAGACAGCATCCCAGGGCGCAATAGAGAAGCAGTGGCATCAGAGGCAGTGAAAGATCCGGTTGCTGGAGATCCTGTAGTGGTTGGGGAGACGGAAGCACCCAGATTTCTGGAGCAACCCACAGGCAGCACTCCAGAAGTCAGGGCACAGGGATCGCCAACGGCTGGTGCAGCGCCGAAGACGAAGTGGGCAGATCTGTTCAAACTCAACAGGCACTGTGATGGCAGTACGGCGCTGTGTCGGGTTCAACAGGTTGCTGCTAGGGTGCCGCTTCAGCAAGAGGATATGCAGCCGGTGGAAGAAGCCATGGGGCACTGTTTGGTGGGAAGATTCATAGGGCGATTCCCAGGCTGGCAGGCGTTGAAGGATCTCACAAGAAAATGGAGGGCACCCCACAAAATGTTTACACATCATACACTGTGGCTGGTGTTCAAATTTGACGCTAAAGAAGATGCTGATCGCGTTCTCCAGGATGGGCCATATGTGGCCTATGGGTGTCCGCTGTACCTCAAGGTGATGCCACAGTGTTTCAGCTTCCAACTGGAATCTCAGAGCCGAGTACCTTTGTGGATGCAGATTTTTGGATTACCTGTGGATTGCTGGACCGTATCAGGGCTAAGTAAGATTGTATCAATGGTGGGTAACCCTCTGCACACTGATCGGGTAACGCAATTGAAAGAGCGCATCAGTTTTGCGCGTGTTATGGTAGAAATGGATATCACTGAACCCCTGCCTAATTTGATACCCGTAACGCTGCCGGATGGTCGTGATGTAGATTTGCAGGTTGTTTTTGAGTCTCCATTGAAGCTGTGTAGCAGATGTTGTTAGCTAGGACATTACTCGAATAACTGTAAGTTTCAACCACACAAGGACTCAACTGTGCAAGAGCAAGGCGTGGGAGTAAAACCACATGCTGGCAGAGTAAAACCACATGCTGGCAAAGGCAATATATTTTATGCACGCAATGCTGCATGTATACTGAATTTCTTAATCTACAGTACTATTGCTGCAATTTTTTTTCTTAGTTGCTGCTATAAATGGCTTATATGTTGCACTGGGTTCGCCTCCTCTTCCTGGATGGGTTCCGAATGGAGGAGACCCCTGCACAGAGAATTGGCAAGGTGTTCAATGTGTTAACTCAAACATAACTGCAATGTACGGTAATTGTCTCCTAACTTATCCAATTGAAGAATCTTGCATTCTTATCTTAATGGCCTTATTTTGATAGAGTTATCAATGCTGCAAATCTTGGAGGACAACTGGGCGATGGTCTAGGCAATTTTTCTTCAATAATTACAATGTCAGTCATAGTTGGTTGAATTTCATTTTTCTGTTAGCATGAGAAACTACAGTCTCATTCTCCAATTCATTCAGTTCATTTCTCAAAGCTGAAGCCATCACCTAGAATTTGTGTATTGACTATTGTTTGCTTGCTACTTTCGGTTGTAGCCATCACCTAGAATCTTCCTCTCACCCTGTGCACATTGTATGTTTTAAATGATAATATGTGTCTAACATTTCTTGTTTCCATAGATTGCTCTTGTTCTGTGATGATATGCATGATTTGCCTTGGGACAGTTTTCTTTCATCTAATCAATTCACAGGCAGCATTCCAGATTCCTTATCAAAGTTAACCCTTCTGACAGACATGTAATGTGTTGTTTGGTTTTACACAATTGATCATGTGTTTCGTTTGTTAATCTCAATTTCATTGGTGGCCTTTGTGCTGTTCAGGTCAATTAATAACAATAAATTGAGTGGTGATCTGCCAGATGCCTTTAGCTCTCTCACTGGTCTAATAAACTTGTGGGTTGGGTTTTGTATTTCACTAGATATTCATGTTTTCTGCTTATCCTTTATTATTAATGAGTAACATGTCCATTTTCAAGCAGGGATCTTTCTTTCAATAATCTCAGTGGTCCATTACCAGCCATAATGGGAAATTTATCATCTTTGACTACATTGTGAGTCTCATTTGAATGCATAAGATTATTTCTCTTAACCCTTTCGAGAGTAATATAAATATGATGATTACTTTTTTGTAGTCACGTGCAGAGTAATCAGCTCTCCGGCCTACTAAATGTGTTGGAAGATCTTCCTCTCAAACTGAAGAAAATCTCCGGCCTCCTGAACCAGTTTTAAGCTCAAACTGCCGCCGGAGGAGTGAAAGAGAGAATGGCGTAAAGCCGGGTACAATTGGAGCACTGGGGTGCATGGTGTGGGTTTCAAGTAACTACAAAATCAACTTGTACAGGGATGCAATCCTTCAGCTAAAGTGCAGATGTGTTCTTAGGTGCCTTCCACACCTAAATTTCCATCTGTTCCTTGTTATAGATTGTATCCATTGAAGTTCGTTGTAGACATTAAGCTAACACTTGAGATGGTGTTCATCGTCCTTTCACGAAACTTGAGAATGTAGTTTTTTCACAAGTTTTATTATAGACAGAATTTTGTTTCGTCTCATTAATTATATGAAGCTCGTCCTCAAAAAATAAATATGAAATTTATATAAAAAATTAATATGAAATTTATATAAAAAATTAAGACTTTTGACACCGGTTGTTTCTAGAACCGGTGTTAAAACATCATTTTTAACACCGATTGTTTCCAGAACCGGTGTTAAAAATGATGTTTTAACACCGGTTGTTTTCAGAACCGGTGTCTAAAATGGCTTTCCCGCCTCATAATTGAACTTTTAACAACGGTTATTAACCGGTGTTAAATCTATATATCACACCGGTTTGTTAACCGGTGTTAAAAGTCTATACTTACAATGCCGGCTGGATCAACACCGGTTCCGGAACCGGTGTTAAAAGTCGAAAATAACCGGTGTTAAAAGCCTTTTTTCCACTAGTGTGCTCAAATGAGTCAATATGAGATATTGAGCTCATTTGTTTAAGTGAGTCTACTCGGGGATCAAGAAAGACAAAGATTGATTGAGAATGACACAGTCTATGCCTCATTGGTCAATCTAGATATCAAGGATAGAAGGACAAGGCCATACATTATCATAGTCATGGAGATTTAGTCGGATCTCGACTTTTCTTGTTACTTGGGTAGCAATGATGCATTGCTAGATGTCACTCATTGCTTATGTGTCTAACGTGGTTTAGACACATTACCAACGTTACGAGAACCTATTGGGCCACACACTAAGGACACGATGCTTCGGAGATTAATTGATCTTGGTTTGACTAAGATTTGATTCGAATTGGATTAATTGAGTTTGACTCAAGTGAATCCAATTAGATTATGGGGTTGAGTCTAGTTTGAGTTAGACTCATCTAGATTAGACTCAACCACTTAATTATGAATAATATTCATTAAAGGGTTTAATAAATATTATTTAAGAGGAAGGCTAAGAGACATTCTATTCATTAGATGAATAGAATATTAAGAGTCTCAAGGAATACCAAAAGGCTTGGTATTCATTGGGTTTTATTAGCATTAAGATGAGAAGAGCTCAAGGGACATAGACCCTTGGTATTCATTAGATGAGTATAAATACCCCCCCCCTTGTCAAAGGCTAGGGGTGGATCTCTCTTCCTCTTCTTTCTTCCTCCTTGTCCATAACTCCCTAGTGGAGGTTCTTGTGCTTTGTGAGTCATCCCAAGTTGCTAGCACAACTAAGGTGGTTCTTCTCCGCGGCGTAGATCGTGTTCGTGTGGATACGCATAGAGGCACGGACACTTGAACGTGCAAGAGATCCGGCGAACCAAAGAACTAGCGGGATAAGCGTAGGGCACGTGACAAAGGTATTCCTATAAGATAGGAATTATAGATCACTTTGTATGAGTTTTTTCCGCATAGATCGTTCGAGGGACCTTATTTCCGCTGCGATTTTAAATGTTTTTACCTATAGATCCCTACAGTGGTATCAGAGCCACTTACGAAAGATCGTACAAAGTTTAGAAAACTATTATATGTGATATAGAAGTAGGATATAATTTTATTATAGATTGTATAATGTATGAGCATTTGTCGAGATACAAAAGTTTGTGTTGATCAAACTAAAAGTCTATAGCATCATCATATGAAATATGAAAGTGTCCTATAATGCGAATGTACTCAACAAATTTTATAACCTATGGTTTTTGCTCATGAGCATTTTTACAATCATAATAAAAATTGATGTCCTAAATCTATTGTAATCGATTGATGACATAGTGCATGGTTATGGCCTTAACCCCAATGTGGTTGGATATATGTGTGTGTGTATGCATGTTGTAATTCATAATACGGCCTGTGTGTAGTGCCTTGTCTCTATTTTTCCTAGTTGTAAAAATATATTTAGACTCAAATGTAACTCGATTTTTCCTACATTGTAATGTACAAAAGGAGCAGTGGAGTGTCCATTGAAGAATGAAGTTACATGAAGGATTCCGACAACACACGATGACCGAAGGATGCACTTGGAGAAGATGTCATCCCTAGGTTGACCATCGATCTTCTCATTGGTTTGAGAAGATCGTAGTATACGGGTCATAACCATGTCACGTTTTCTTGCTTATATGTTGATATTGTTGGGACCGATTGTCGAGCTAGAGGGGGGGTGATTAGCTCCGATTTGCTTGTAGACGATTTGCCGTGGCGGAAGACTTCAAGCAATCGCTAACACAAGGATTTACTTGGTATCCACCCCGGTCGGGTGACTAATCCAAGGATCCACTCTCTTCACACTCTCATGCACTATGAAAGTCTCCTTCTTGAGGTGGAGAAACCTCTTACAAGCTTGTTACAAAGATACAACAAGAACAAAGCAAATACAATAGAAATCTTACAAGATTTACAATGAATAAGCTCACACTTTGCTTTCCTTGCTATCTTCAAGCTTGTGATCGCCTCTAGAACTTTGGAAGTGCAGCAACACTAATCCCCAAAGCTTCTCTTGAATTGGCGTGGAAGAAGGAAGAAGAGCTGCGGCCAAAACCTACGCGAAAGACCTTATACCCGACGCCTAGGGTTTCTGAATCGATTACCCAATCGATTACCACGTAGGATTTAGCCGTTCAACGGCTAGTATTCGAACCGTAATCGATTAGCCAATCGATTACCAGTGCCCTGAATCGATTACCCAATCGATTCAGAGCCTCTCAGCTCTATCGCGCAAACCTCTGTGATCGATTACCCCAATCGATCAAGAGACACCTTAATCGATTAGTCAATCGATTACCAGAGCCCTGAATCGATTACCCAATCGATTCAGGGCCCTTCTGTTCTCGCCACAACCTCTCTCAATCGATCAGCTGATCGATTCACTCAATCGATTACCCAATTGATTGAGTCCAACCTAACTTGTGCTCACAAGTCTAGGATCCCCTATCAAGTGTCCGGTCAACCCCTTTGACCAACCTGGATTTCTACTGCCTAGCTCCCAGCTCGGACTTAACCTGGTTCCCAACCAGATTCGCCTAACCCTCGAGTTAGGTCTAGTCTCTCGGTAGACTTCCACCTTACCAGCCTGCGATCTCCCCGATCCAGCTGGACTTCACCTACTCCCACTAGGTTCCCATGCCAGCGTACGATCTCCCCGATCCACCTGGACTTCACCTAGTCCCACTAGGTCTTTTCCCTTGCCAGCCTGCAATCTCCCCGATCCAGCTGGACTTCACCTAGTCCCACTAGGTGTGCCTAGTCCCACTAGGTCTTTTGCCTTGCCAGCGTACGATCTCCCCGATCTACCTGGACTTCACCTAGTCCCACTAGGTGTGCCTAGTCCCACTAGGTCTTTTGCCTTGCCAGCGTATGATCTCCCCGATCTACCTGGACTTCACCTAGTCTCACTAGGTGTGCCTAGTCCCACTAGGTCTTTTCCAGTCAAGCCTCCAGTCAACCATGACCCACTTGACTCACACATCATGACCACTCAAACAGCTTTGTCAAACATCGAAACATATGACCTCAAGCTCACCTGAGCTTACCAGACTCAAACTCACCTGAGCTTTGTCAAACTAGGTCAACCCTGACCTAACCAAGATTGCACCAACAATCTCCCCCTTTTTGATGTTTGACAATATGTTTGAGAAAGACTAATCCCTATTAGCCTTTCAATCTTCTCCCCCTTTGACACACATCAAAATCTCTCCCCGAGAGTCTATATGGTCAAAGGTATACACAATGAAAATCCCATACTTTTCATTGAACCTATGCTCAACCTTGAGCACTCATGAAGATTCCCAATCTCCATTCTTTCACTTATCCAAAAAAATTTAAACACATGCCTTTAAGGAAGACCTCCCCCTCAAAACATGCACTAAACCTCTACCATTGCACCAACAATGATTTTTGAGTTTCTAAACCTTTAGAAAAACTCAACTTGAGGTGATGAGATTTTGAGATTCAAAAACTTGAATCACAACCTCTCCTTAACCCTAAAGTTTTCACCAAACCATTTCCCTTTTTGATTTCACAATGAAATTTACCTAAATATACTTATACAAGTATTCCAAGGGGTTAGGGATTGGTAGGTTACTCAAAAATGAGTTATTGGACTGAAAACTGACAGTTTCAGTCTCATCAATCGATTGGTGTTGGGAACCAATCGATTACACTAGCCTTAATCGATCAACTGATCGATTACGGATGACTGTAATCGATCAACTGATCGATTACGGATGACTGTAATCGATCAAATGATCGATTACGCAAGCTTCTGTGCTCGCAAAAAGATCTACCAATCGATTGGCTACTGTCCCAATCGATCACCTGATCGATTGAGAGTTTCTGAAATCTGAAAATAATTTCAGATTCGAATTTCAGAAACTCCTAAATAATTCTACAAAATTCGAAAAATCCTAAAATTTCGTGTAGACATTATTTATGACATATACTATCATGGAAAAATAGTTTTCTATGAAAACAATCTTTATTTTCAAAGATTGACACAAAATTAGAAACCTTTGAAACATTTCAATGTTTTATTCTATTTTGTATCCATTTCATCAATGATGAGTGCTATCAAAAGATAGTCTTCACCAAGGTTTTCCAAGATAGTTTTGAAATGTTTTTCAAAGACAATATCCAACCATGTTTCTTGGGCTAAATGCACATGGCTTGTACATTAGCTTTTCCAATGATTGGAGTTCATTGAATCTCATGTTTTGATGATACTAAAACTCAAATAAGTGCACTTTATCAACACTTTGAGTTTTGTTCATCTTCCTAACATCTCACTTGTTTCTAATGTGTCTCAAAAACACATACAAGTCATTTTATAGTCTTAGTGAGATGTGAAAGTCATGTTCTCCCTAATCTAAGGGTTCATGCATTTCTACCTAGTCATTATAAACTTTGATCATCCACCTAGGATGTCAATTAATGTCAATACCCTTAATGTCAATAAAAATTAACTTTATGCATGATAATGACTATGACATGCATCATGTGAGAGTTTAAATACTATGATAACTAGATGATGCATGTATGACATGACATGTAATATTTTCATAATAAATATAAATGATGAAATATGATGTCATGGCATGTGATAAGGCATACAAAACATGACATAATAACACAAAAGTAAATACCTAGATTTCTTATCTAAGTATCAATAATTCATCGCTAAGTCATTGATAATCCTAGCTTTGCCCTAATTTCCAAGATAATGCCAAAACTCCCAACTTGGCCTATCTTTGGATTCTACCCTAGTTGTACCAACTTTATCAAGTTAAGTCTTTCAAAAGTATAGTTTGGCACAAATTTACTCCTCCTAGAGTAAATAAATGAATCCTTCATTTTCAAGGGTAGTACTTCCTTGAAAATCTCCCAAAGTGCCAACTTCATCAAGGTTGGGTTAACTACCCTTCCAATTAGAGTTGACACTCCCTAGACCTATATAGGGTGTGGCGAACACACTCTTAGGAACCCAAAACCTATTGGTGCTCCTTGGTTGTTCTAGGTATTCACTAGGGATGACCTCCCTTGATACCTTCCTAAAGACTTTCTTAGGCTTCTCCGAAGCCTTAGTCACCTTTGTCTTGTCTTGGTCAACTCTAGGGATGGCTTCCCTTGCGACCTTGACTTGACTCCTAGACCTAGATTGAGTTCCATACCTATATGGAACTCTATGATAGGATGGACCATCATCCTTAGTTTTAGGTTTGTACCCCAAACCTTTCTTGCTCCTAGAGGGTCCTTGATTTCCTAAATCTTGGTTTTGATCTTTAGATCCCTTAAATAGATTTTCTATTCTTTTGAGGAATTTTTCTAATTTATCAAGTTTTGACCTCAAAACTTGATTTTCAATCATTACTTCCTCAAGGCTTGGTTTTCTAGTATTGCCTTGGTGATTATTTTTCTTAGCCTTGGATTGGGTAGGTCTACCTTGGAAATTCCTAATTTGTTCCCTATCCTTAGAGGTGGTAGTCCTAGCTTGGAAAGCTCTATAGTTTTCCCTAGGTTTTTTATACCTCTTATTTTCATGATAAATAGCATTAAAATGATAATAGTTATCTTTAGCATGCATATTATCATGATGTAAATAAGTACCATTACCTAATGGTACCTTGGTATTGATCTTGGAGGCTCCCCCTTGATTTGAGCTCCTCCACTTTGTTTTGGTCGGATCCTTCCCCTTTGGACATTGATTTCAGTAATGTCCTTTTTGCTTGCATGAGAATCACACAATGTGCTTCTTATCCTTCTTTGCCACGGGGCCGACCTCCTTTGACTTTTCTTTGGTCTTGGGTGCCACTTGCACCTTCTTCTTGACCAAAGTAGGATACTTACTTTTGTAGTGCCCTTTTTCCCTACACTCAAAGTAAATGATATGATTTTTATTTTTGCAAATTGAAAAATTTATACCTTTGCTTATAGGGGTGTGGCATGACTCTTCACTTGATCCGGAAGTAGATACTTTTTCTTTTTCCGGAATCAATGACCTTTGCTCCCCCTCAATCCTAGAGGTGGAGACTTCTTCTTCTTCTTCATTGACCTCGGATGATGATGTTGAAACCTTTTCTTGTTCCAGCGTCAATGTCATAATTTGCTCCTCTTCAACCCTTGAGGTGGAGGCTTCTTGAGCTTCATCTTCGGATGTTGAGCACCTCTCAACTTCCGAGTCCTCTTCACTTGATGAATTTCCCTCTTCGGATTTGCCTTGATTTGGTAGAGTGGAGGGATCTTCATGAAACCTTGCCAATTTGCTCCAAAGCTCTTTGGCATCTTCGAATTCTCCAATCTTGTCCAAGATGTTGCTTGGCAAAAGATTGACCAATAGCTTGATCACTTTGTAGTTGGCCTCGCATCTCTTGATTTACTCCTCATTCCATTTGCTTTTCTTGAGAAGCTTTCCTTTTGAGCTTGTTGGAGCTTCAAACCCCTCCATTAGAGCAAACCATTGCTCTATCTCCATCATGAAGTAATTTTTGATCTTTGACTTCCAAAGACCGAAATTCGCCTTGTCGAATGGGGGAGGTGCCCTAGTGTCATAGCCAAACTCCATCTTGGAAGTTGAAACCCCTTGATGATGACTTCTTGAAATTAGGGTTTCTTCTAACTTCTTCTTCTTCCTCTAGCTCTTGCCCTCTTGGCGATGAGTCCAAATAAGAGCAACCTTGCTCTGATACCACTTGTTGGGACCGATTGGCGAGCTAGAGGGGGGGGTGATTAGCTCCGATTTGCTTGTAGACGATTTGTCGCGGCGGAAGACTTCAAGCAATCGCTAACACAAGGATTTACTTGGTATCCACCCCGGTCGGGTGACTAATCCAAGGATCCACTCTCCTCACACTCTCATGCACTATGAAAGTCTCCTTCTTGAGGTGGAGAAACCTCTTACAAGCTTGTTATAAAGATACAACAAGAACAAAGCAAATACAATAGAAATCTTACAAGATTTATAATGAATAAGCTCACACTTTGCTTTCCTTGCTATCATCAAGCTTGTGATCGCCTCTAGAACTTTGGAAGTGCAGCAACACTAATCCCCAAAGCTTCTCTTGAATTGGCGTGGAAGAAGGAAGAAGAGCTGCGGCCAAAATCTGCGCGAAAGACCTTATACCCGACGCCTAGGGTTTCTGAATCGATTACCCAATCGATTACCACGTAGGATTTAGCCGTTCAACGGCTAGTATTCGAACCGTAATCGATTAGCCAATCGATTACCAGTGCCCTGAATCGATTACCCAATCGATTCAGAGCCTCTTTGCTCTCTCGCACAAACCTCTGTGATCGATTACCCCCCAATCGATTAAGAGACACCTTAATCGATTAGTCAATCGATTACCAGAGCCCTGAATCGATTACCCAATCGATTCAGGGTCCTTCTGTTCTCGCCACAACCTCTCTCAATCGATCAGCTGATCGATTCACTCAATCGATTACCCAATCGATTGAGTCCAACCTAACTTGTGCTCACAAGTCTAGGATCCCCTACCAAGTGTTCGGTCAACCCCTTTGACCAACCTGGATTTCTACTGCCTAGCTCCCAGCTCGGACTTAACCTGGTTCCCAACCAGATTCGCCTAATCCTCGAGTTAGGTCTAGTCTCTCGGTAGACTTCCACCTTGCTAGCCTGCAATTTCTCCGATCCAGCTGGACTTCACCTAGTCCCACTAGGTTCCCATGCCAGCGTACGATCTCCCCGATCCACCTGGACTTCACCTAGTCCCACTAGGTCTTTTCCCTTGCCAGCCTGCAATCTCCCCGATCCAGCTGGACTTCACCTAGTCCCACTAGGTGTGCCTAGTCCCACTAGGTCTTTTTCCTTGCCAGCGTACGATCTCCCCGATCTACCTGGACTTCACCTAGTCCCACTAGGTCTTTTCTAGTCAAGCCTCCAGTCAACCTTGACCAACTTGACTCACAAATCATGACCACTCAAACAGCTTTGTCAAACATCGAAACATACGACCTCAAGCTCACCTGAGCTTACCAGACTCAAACTCACCTGAGCTTTGTCAAACTAGGTCAACCCTGACCTAACCAAGATTGCACCAACAGATATATGCTATGTGTGTGTATGTGATGCATGCTTAGATGCTTATCTTAATTAAGTCAACTCAATATGACTACCAAAGTTTAGTACTCATAAACTACCTTGATCATTTGTTGTTGGGTTTGCCAAAGCAAAGCAACGCATTTTATCTTGGTAGAGTGCGAGAGGACAATTGTGATGTCCCGCTATCAAACTTTGGGTGAGACTTAACTAAGTCCCCTCAATTAGATTGAGAAACTTGGAGGTATATCCCAAAAGTTGGGAAAATTAGGTAAGAGAATAATTATTTCATGTCTTGGGTGATTAGCCAAAGCTAACTCAAGATGATGTGTAATGTGGATCTTGACCCTTTGTTTCAAAGAGTTGCACGAGATGTAATTGGTAAAATGTTACCTACCTAATTATACCAAGTCTTGGGCGATTAGCCAAAGCTAACTCAAGATGAAGTATAATATGGATTTTGTCCCACATGAATAATGATTGCTATTTGATTTGGAGCTAGTAGTGTTGGTAAATTGAGTTTGCCTACATCCATGACTAGCCCCAACCAAAGCTCTATGATTCAGTGGGAGCGTCATTTAATTAAAGGCCTAATTAAATGAATTTGATATGATACTTATTTCTGCATAATTTTACTGTTGTTGATCACCATGTTATCTAACATGTCAAATACTCTCTCTCTGCGATCCGTCCTTGAGAAGGACAAGCTCAACGGAGCTAATTTCCTGGACTGGTACAGAAACTTGAGGATAGTCCTCAAATAAGAACGAAAATTGTACGTCTTAGAGCAATCTCTTCCAGAAGCACCAGCCGCTATTGCTACCCGTGCCGAAAAGGATCCTTACAAGAAGCATCAGGATGATGCACTTGATGTATCATGCCTTATGCTTGCCACCATGAACTCTGAGCTTCAAAAGCAACATGAGAACATGAATGCACGTGAGATGGTTGAGAATCTAAAGCAACTATATCAAGGGCAAGCTAGGCACGAGCGGTTCGAAGTGTCCAAAGCCCTATTTGCATGCAAGATGCAAGAAGAAACTCCTGTAGGAACTCACGTACTCAAGATGATTGGGTATGTGGAGAACCTTGAAAGACTAGGATTCCCACTGGGCTAAGAATTGACTACAAACCTTATCCTGCAATCGTTGCCGGAAGGGTACAATCAATTTGTCATGAACTATAACATGAATGAAATTGATAACCCTTTGCCTGAGATGCTCAGCATGTTGAGAACTGTTGAACCCAATCTCAAGAAAACCAAGACCAGTAATGTACTGATTGTAAACAAGGGCAAAGGCAAATGGAAGCCTAAAGGCAAGGGTAAGACCCAAGCCAAAGACAAGGCCAATTCTACTACCTCCAAGGCTAAAGGAAAGGTGCCTAAGGAAGGGACTTGCTTCCTTTGTGGTGAGACCGGACATTGGAAGAGGAACTGCAAACATTACCTGGAGGAAGTAAAGAAGAAAAGAAGTGAGACTTTTGCCTCAGGTATTTTTGTTATAGAAGTCAATCTATCTATCTCTTCTTCTTGGGTATTAGATACCGGATGCGCATCTCACATTTGTACTAATGAGCAGGGCCTTCAAAGAGCTAGATCATTGACGAAGAGCGAAGTGGACCTATGAGTAGGCAATGGAGCAAGAGTTGCTGCCATAGCTGTAGGAACTTATTCCTTGTCTTTGCCCACTAGGCTTATCTTAGAACTAGAGGAGTGCTTTTATGTACCTGCATTGACTAAGAACATAATTTCAGTATCTTGTTTGGACAAGAAAGGGTTTTCATTTATCATAAAGGACAAATGTTGTTCCATAATGTTAAATGTCATGTTCTATTGTAATACACCACTTGTGAATGGACTCTATGTTCTAGACCTAGAAAACCCAATCTATATCATAAATACCAAACAGTTCAAATCCAATGATGTGAACCAAACGTATCTCTGGCATTGTCGCTTGGGACATATAAATGAGAGTTGTATATCCCAACTCCATAAGGATGGATTACTGGACTCATTTGATTTTGAATCATATGAGACATGTGAATCATGTCTTCTAGGCAAGATGACTAAGACTCCATTTAGTGGACATGAAGAAAGAGCGACAAACTTGTTAGGACTCATACATACTGATATAAGTGGCCCTTTTAATGTCGCAGCTAGAGGAGGCTATCAGTACTTCATCACTTTCACTGATGATGTCAGTAGATACGGCTATGTGTATCTCATGAAACACAAGTCAGAATCCTTTGAAAAGTTCAAAGAATTCAAAAGTGAAGTACAAAACCAACTTGGCAAGAGTATTAAGATGCTTCGATCAGATCGAGGTGGTGAATACCTCAGCCAAGAGTTTCGTGACCATCTAGCAGAGTGTGGGATCGTATCCCAACTCACTCCACCTGGAACACCACAATGGAATGGTATGTCCGAGCGGAGAAATCGTACTCTATTAGATATGGTACGATCGATGATGAGTCAGACAGACCTTCCTACTTCCTTCTGGGGATTCGCTCTAGAGACAGTTGTTTTCACACTTAACCGAGTTCCATCAAAGGTCGTTACAAAGACACCATATACGATATGGACTGGGAAGAGTTCCACGATGTCTTTTATGAAGATTTGGGGTTGTGAGGCTTACGTTCAACATCAAGTCTCAGATAAACTAGGACCCAAATATGATAAGTGCTATTTTGTAGGATATCCCAAGGAAACGAAGGGATATTACTTTTACAATCCCACACTAGGCAAAGTATTTATCGCTAGAAATGACATTCTTCTCGAATGAGAGTTTATTTCTAGAAGAAATAGTTGGAGTAAAATTCATCTTGAAGAAGTTCAAGATTCAGATAGTGCTGAGGCCTTAATGGACATTGAACAGGCACCACAAGATGTTATGGATCATGAGATTGTTGCACAAAAAGTTATGGAACAACAAGATGTTCAAGTAGACCAACCTCTTCGCAGATCTGATAGGATACGTCGTCAGCCTGAGAGATATTCATTTCTCTTGTCTGACCATGATGACGTTATACTTGTTGAGTTAAACGAGCTTACATCCTATCAAGAAAATGTAATGAGCCTAGATTCTGAGAAATGGCTAGAGGCCATGAAGTCCAAAATGGAATCCATGTATACTAACCAAGTATGGACTTTGGTTGATCCACCTGAGGGAATTAAACCCATTGGGTGTAAGTGGGTTTTTAGAAGAAAGACTGACATGGATGGACGCATGCATACCTATAAAGGGTGATTGGTAGCCAAAGGTTTCAAGTAGATTCATGGTATCGACTATGATGAAACCTTTTCACCAGTTGCGATGCTTAAGTCTATTCGGATCATGCTTACTATTGCAGCTTACCATGACTACGAGATCTGGCAGATGGATGTCAAAACCGCATTCTTAAATGGGAATTTACTCGAGGATGTGTACATGACACAGCCTGAGGGTTTTGTAGATCCAAAGCATGCTGGAAAGGTATGTAAACTGCAAAGGTCCATTTATGGGCTAAACCAAGCTTCTCGAAGCTGGAATCTTCTATTCGATGATGCAATCAAAGCTTCTCTTGACGAAACAAGCTTGGTTAAGGATTGTTAGTAGTCTCTAGAGCCCAGGTATTGTCAAGGTGTTGTGGCGAGGTTTCTCCACCCACAAGGAGCGACAAGGGCTAGCTGGAGGTTATTTGGGGAGTGATCCACCGAAGGATTCTTGGATTAGTCACCCTTAGGGGTGGATACCAAGTAAATCTCTCTTGTTAGCATTGTTCTTTTGTTAGATTTATTTTTGTTTGTATTTTCGCTTGCGCAACTAACAATGTAGGAAGAAGATTCGAAGAAGTGCTATTCACCCCCCCCCCCCCTCTAGCAACCGAATCGATCCAACAACGCCTTCATTAGCACAACGGTCCAGATTTCATGGCGACGACGACTGTTACAAGGGCTAGATAGTAACTGAAGATTGAGGTGACGTGGCCACGATCGTGGAGGCACGTATGACTGCCGCCTCAGGTATAAAAGGTACTCTAACCCCTCGGTAAAGAGGTTACACACTCTCTGACTTAAGCATCCTCTCCTTGCTTTCTTCCATCTCCTATACTGAGGCACTGACTTGAGCATCGGAGTGGGCTCCGTCGGACAACCTCCAGCGTGTTCCCTGTTAGATCGCGTGCGTTTGCTAGAGGGGGAGGGGGTGAATAGCAAATCGTCGAATATTCTTCCTACGTTATTAGTTGCACAAGCGGAAATACAAACAAAAATAAAACTAACAACAACGAACAATACTAACAAGGAAGATTTACTTGGTATTGATGGCCACGGAATAGACTGTCACGAAAGTGTGGGTCTCAAATTTAGAATATTTGTGAAAGCTGGAAACTCTTTTTGCAATCAAAATATGAAAACGTAGTAAAGGGGCCACAGGTCGTATTTTTCCTAGGGCTAGTTGATGTTGTGTGATTCGAGCTTGTATTTATGTGTCGTTTGTGAATTTTGGGTTTCGAATATAATTTGGGTTTGGTTTGCAATTCAGAAATGAAAACTCAATAGAAAGAAGGAAACTTAACCATGGAACTTAGCAAGTGATGGTGGCAAGTAATAACTCAACCAATGGAAACCGAATCAAGCAATTGAACTTAACTAAATTTGGAAACCAAGTCTGATTGCAAATGCTAAACTAATGCTAAGTAAATGAATTTAACAAAGCTGAAATTTCCGATTGAAACTGATGCCAAAAACTTAAAACCCAATTGCAACAATGAAACTTGATACTAATGCCGAAATTAGAATTCAAATGCAATGACAACTAGACCCGAAGCAAATCCGATTTCAAACTCTTCAACAAACTAAAAACTGCATTAAACTTGACTCCAATACCTGTGAAACTTTTCTTGATACTAAGTGCAGAAAACAAAACAAACTTGATATAAAAAGAAGAAACTTATGTGCCAAAGGTGGATACTAAATGCCAACTATAACTGATGTGAAGCTAATAAATTGAAGCAATCTGTTATATGTAGAGTTCAGAGACTATTGAATGCGAAACAACAATTCCCGAGCCCAACCCGATGTGTAGAATCAACTCAAATTCAGAAATGAAAGGTTAACTTAAGGAATTTACTGCAGAATCTTTGTAGCAGTGGATCAAATGCAGAACTAGCAATTGCAAACTAAATTCAAGTCGCTAATCTAAATTCAGGGAAGCTTAAAAAGACTAATGATTACTTGACATAAACTAATGAAATAAGATTGAAACAACTGATATGCAGAAATTAAACTTGGCATGTAGCTACACAACTGGCACGCAACAATTGAGTTGATACGCAAGCAACAAACAAAGAAATAAACTGAAATTAAATTCAATTGATCACCAAACAAGTTCACTAACTAACTACCTGCAGGAATTAAACCTAATTAAGACAAAATTGAAGTAGAAATGGAAGCTACAGCAACTGATACGAAATCAGAAATAAAACACTTGCAGAAATCAAGTTTACAACTAAGAAACATGAAAATTCTCTAGGAAAACTACTCCTCGATCCTTCCCTAGCTCAAGAGCTCCTTGTTCGTCACACAAGGGAGAACCTCGGACCCGTAAGCTCAACAAATCAGTGGAAGAACAGTCTCTGCGATCAATTCCATTCAAACTCTGCTCAAGCTGAAAACTGCAACCAATCTCTTCAACCTCGCTGTGGTGGACTGCGATAAGGACTTGGGAATGCTCCGAGCCTTCCAGGGAACCCCTCCAGATAGCTCGGATGGAATGAGGATGGTGCACAGCTGAGATTGGCGAAATCAGACAACAGAGCTACTGAAACCTCACGCAGCTCTGTTGTTGGGCAAAATCCAATCTGGAAACTTCACAGAGCACTCTCTCCACTGACCTAACACTTGTTCTAATGAAAGATCGAGTGGTCGCGCCTCTTTGATGAAGAAATTTCTGAAGAACTCGATGAGCAAATTGAGAAGAATGCTGTTGCGGTGAAGACGCGACAAGGAAGAAAACTGAGGGAATTTTCCTTAAGTAATTAGGAATGAACGACCCAGATTGATTTGAGGAAATCCAACGGCTGATCTTCATCCGATCTGACCCAAACTTTGATGTTGTTGATCAAGGGTCAGGATCTGCCTCGTGGAAGCTCGGATCCTCCATATGTGCAACGGATGGTCCAGATCAACCTAATCTTTGAATGGACAGTCTATAGCCCTCCGAACTTGATCCAACGATTGAATGAGCTCTGATTGGGATGAAACCTTCAGATCTTGATCAGGGTGCTGGATCAGCCCTAACCCTAGCTTGGATTGCTTCAGATGGTCCCAAATGGCTCAGATCTAGTCGCTTTTGAATCGGACGGCCCAGATTAATCCGAAGCTTGATAACTCAATCCGGGTCCACTTCCGACTCAAGTTTGACCCAGTATGTCCTAGGTCTATGATCCTTTCATGCCTACAAAAATAGATCAAAAATTTAGTGGACAAATAATCTAAATATGTAAAAATTTGTAATTAAGTCCAAAATAAAGATAAATCCTAGAACCTAGGGTAAATTCACAATTAAGCAAGTAAAATATGGGGCAAACTTGGATTTTAGCAACTAAAATAATCAATAAAATGGTACTTATCAGGTATCTATCCCTAAGTGTGACTAATCCAAGAATCCACGGTCCCTCGGCTCATCGTCCCTGCTATCTACGGTCCCTCAGATGCACACAAGCCTCCAACTTGCCTCCATGCCATCTTTCACCTGAAGACATCAAAATAACGAGCAACGAGAAGAGTTGCAACGGCAAAAAGAACGAGGAGCGAAGAGTTTGCTAGGTGAGTTCGGGCCAGAGAAAACGAGCAGCAAAAAGAGTTACGGTGGCCGAAAGAATGAGGAGCGAAGAGTTCGCTAGGTTTGTTTTGTCGCTGATGTAGACTTCGCCATGCACTCAGCCAACTTAGTAGTTGTCTCTTCTCACTATTTTTTTAGCTGCAAGTTAAAGATATAAGAGCAAAGTATAATTTTGTCAAAAATACTAGCTACTGACATCATCGAGCGTGGTAATTTATTCAACCTGAGTGTCATTTTATCCTCTCCATCGTTTCCGCTCCTTCAATTTACCGGCTAGGGTTACAAGGCCTCAGGGTTCGAGGTCAGTTCTGGAGCTGCGAGGAGCTTAGAACAGTTGTGGCACTACTGCGCCTGATTCACCGAAGCTGGGGTTTCAAAATATTGAATTTTGAAGAGATTGTTTGCTGGGTGTCAGGGAGACGCTGCCGAATTCGGTCTGCCCATGAGGGTTTTGGATTTCTGAGCTATTTTTTTAGGGCAATGTCTTGGGAGGGACCAGAAGACGTCTTGCTCTCCACTTCCCTTGCTAGCTGATCCTGTCGCCGAACGAAATGGAGCCGCAACCGGATGACGGTGTAAAGAGGAGTGACGTGGATGCCGACGGGATGTCCTCGCTCCAGAATGACTCAGAGAGTGCGGGGGGATCCTCCGACCGAATGAAAGAAGAAGTGGCCTGGTAGATCTCCGACGGGATGACCTGAACCTGCTGGAGAAGATGACCGTTAGCAACCTAGCCGGGAAATGTCCCGGCAAGGCCCTCCGACGGTCAAGTCAGTACTCCGGTGAACAAGCAAATAAAGGAGCACTGTAGACAAGAAGATATGCGCGCGTGTGCGTACCTGATAATGAGGAGGGGAGGGGCTTATATAGCCGGGTAAAAGGACCAAGTCTGACATGTGTCAGGATCTTCTGACGGGGTCAGAGGATATGGTATGGTTAGGTCGATTTGAGTATGACCTGTGTCAGGATCTTCTGACAGGATCAGAGGATATGGTATGGTTAGGTCGATTTGAATCTGACCTGTGTCAGGATCCTCTGACAGGGTCAGAGGATATGGTATGGTTATGTCGATTTGTAACCAACATTCTTTGTCGTATACTGTTTGTCTTATGTGAGGACAAAGACAGGTTTCTGTAAATCAGAGAGTCAGTTCACACGAATGGTGATAGCTTGTTATCTGCAGCGGGTGCAGGTGTATTCTGTCTTTATCCCAGGGTGATTCCAAGAGAGTGCCCGAGTGGACACAGGGACGGCACGCCCGGCTGGATATCAAGTCTGGGTGTAAAGGACTGCCGGGCGGAGGCACTCGGATAAACGAGGCGTGTAAGCCTTAATGCGGTCGGCCGGGTTTGACCGGCTAGACGAGGCGTGTAAGCCTTAATGTGGCCGGGCGGAAATACCCGGCTAGACGAGGCGTGTAAGCCTTAATGTGGCCGGGCGGAAATACCCGGATAAACGAGGCGTGTAAGCCTTAATGCGGTCGGCCGGGTTTGACCGGCTAGACGAGGCGTGTAAGCCTTAATGTGGCCGGGCGGGAATACCCGGCTAGACGAGGCGTGTAAGCCTTAATGTGGCCGGGCGGAAATACCCGGATAAACGAGGCGTGTAAGCCTTAATGCGGTCGGCCGGGTTTGACCGGCCGGACGAACCGCCGTATTTATTCTAACCAGCCGCCCTGAGTCCGACCGGCCGGCGGGGGCCCTGGGCCCGGCTAGGGTGTCAAGCTGGCTACCCGTACAATGACGTGGATCCCGAAACTGGCCAGGTCGTTTGCCACGCTGGCTGCCCGTACGGTGCCAAAGATAGGGCGGGATCAATAGCCTTCCCCTCAAGTCTAGTCGAAGGAGGCGATCAGTCCGACTGACTAGACTACAAGTGTGAACAACCATTCTGCGGCCGAGCGATTTTGCCCTTTTAATATCCGGCCGACTTAACACAATGCTCAACAGCTGGTGTTGAGTATGCCTGCCCTGTCCGGGCGGAAGAAGATTGTTAGTCGAGAGGGGCGTGGGCCGCCACGCACCTGACTCTCTTTTTTAACGAGGCCGTCCGGCTGGACGAAGCATGATGGAGGAGCGTGGGCCGCCACGCATCCCCGACTAACCATTGACATGGTGAGGGTATCCGAGCGGATGAAGATTTTGACCGGAGGAACGTGGGCCGCCACGCGTCCTCGTAAATTGTCCTGCGTAGGCAAAATAGTTATTCCCGACTGAAAGGAGCGTGGGCCGCCACGCGTCCGTATATTGTGAATGCGTCCGACCGGACGAATATTGTTAGTTGATGAGAGATATGCTGAATATGTTTGGGCGGGAGAGCGTTTGCCTTGAGTCGCAAGAAAGGTGGAGTGCCATGCGCCCCCAGACGATTTTCTCGTGATTGCCCGAGTCAGTCAATTAATGGAGACGCGACATTCTAAGTCGAATGAGGTGATGTGACACGCTCGAGGCGACCGGCGCCTTAACGGCATCACCTCCGCTTTAATGATCCGAGCCACGTGGCGCCCGCTGGTTGGCCGACCGGGATGCGATTTCTTTCCATGATTACGAGCTTTTAATGGCCATTAACGCGCGTAATTCTTTCCGCCACGCGGCAGCTTCCGGCTGGCCGACACGACGACGCGCCCTGTCGCCGATGCAGGCGGCGTCAGCACCTGCGGCGCGTCTTTTCGAGGCTGATTCGTGGGACGCTTCAATGGCATGGATGAGGCGATCTCCGTACACGTGGATCGCCATCGGACGGTCTCCCTTCTTTCGCCCTAACTATAAATAGGCCTTCCTGTCACGCCCCGAGACCCAGGTGTCGCTGATCCAATAGAAAATCGGACAGCAACTCCCCTGTCCGGCGGACAATTTACACATACAAACAATATATATAACAACCCACGCAGTATATATTTGGCCTCAGGCCTCCAAAATAGATAAACACAATGTAAAAGTACCCGACAACTAAGTAATTCATACCTGACTGCGGACCGGTCCGACTTACGACGAAACAACCAATACACAAAAGCCCTTTAGGGCACACGACACATAGGACATATACAAATCGCTAAACGGAAAATAAAACAATGCACTAACAAGTACAAAACAAAATCCTACGGTCGCGATGGGTAGGGACTGGCTGCTGGGCTCTTCTGGCGACTCCAAGTATCTCAACCTGAAATAAAACATATGGCAACGGTGTGAGTCCATAAACTCAGCGAATACCCAGTAGATATGCATAGCATGTTATAATAACAATAGGAGTCTACGCTGATACAGTCCATATGAACAATAGGAAAGGGTATACTGAAGATACTGAATAAAGATACATACCAGAATCCATCTATCCTGCAGAGGGTGAAATAAATCCCTATGGAACAAGTATAACATATAAACCAAGGTATACAGGTATCCAGTATATGCATGTCAATCAAGTGCAACAATCAAGTGCAGCAAACAATGCACGATGCAAAATATGCACATGGTGCAATGCCATGGTCACCCCCTAACTCTAGTCAAGCCACCGAGACAGGCGATACTGTGTCGGCCGAGTGGGTAGAGCTGTGACACTGTCCGCACTCTGCCATCACTGCTCCTGAGTGACCGAGAGGACAGGATGCTGGTGGAGCTATCGCTCCGCCCCATGTATATATGGGGGAGATATCTCTCTCATCTTCTCTGGTCTATGGGTAGAGAAGGGATCCCTGCTTGCTACCACGCTCCGAAACCACTACCCCTGAGCGGACGAGCGGAGCAATACAGAGCAAATGCACACACCCAGCGGTATCCACTAACCCATGAGTGGCCGTGTGTGCATATCATGTGCCGGAAAACGATTAGGCTCAACCACAAGGGAGTCGCTGATCGCCGGCATGCAACAATGCAAGGATGGTGTATGATAGATACACATACCTCCCTCCCAAGTCCTCAGTATACTAGGTCTCAGTCTGAAATCCTATAACAGGAAATACAGTTAACCTACAAGGTATACTGGCCGAAAACTTCAGATCCCTCAAGGTCAAAGGCAGGAGATACATCACGACCTCTAAGCATACATCTAGATATGACACTACCTGATACTGTATGGAATTAACAGCATAATAACTCAGGGATAACTAACAAGTATCCAGAACGGACATAATAACTCACGGATAACTAACAAGTATCCAGAACAGACATAGTAACTCAGGGATAACTAACAAGTATCCAGAATAGACATAATAACTCAGGGATAACTAACAAGTATCCAGAACAGACATAATAACTCAGGGATAACTAACAAGTATCCAGGTCAGGCAATATAACGCAGGGATAACTAACAAGTATCCAGTTCAGACATAATATAACGCAGGGATAACTAACAAGTATCGAGTTCAGACCTAATATCTCAGGGATAACTAACAAATATCCAGAACAAGCATAATAACTCAGGGATAGCATATAATCTTACTGCTATCTATAACAGTCTATGCATAACAAAATGACAATATCATAAGAGAAAAGTCAAAGGGTACCCGCCTCCAAGAGTAGAAGTCCGTATCACAAGCAGAAAGAACCTCCCGTCCAGAAGTCCAATCAAGCTCCTGTATCAAGGATGTATTATTTAGCTATTTACACAAATACCAAATAGCTAATATAACACAACTTCATTAGGATCATCCTAATCCTAATGATCAATTCCAACATACACCAATCTCCAAAGGTATACTCCCTATTTGTCATATTACCAATACAAATCCAACCCAGAAGTGATCCCAAGTAGAGCTGCTGCCCGAACCACAATCGATCAAACCTATACACCCAAGCACAAACTAAATCCATTATCCATTAGTGTCACCAAAACAATGCTAATATCTAAAAATCTGTTCGAGCAGAGATAAATTCTCATAATGATCCTATCAACACAAATCCACAGCTCCCAACAGCTAACTCCACTCAATAGCATCATCATTAGAATAATCCAACCTCTGAACTAAACCAATCCTAGAGGTATCACACGGCAAAGGCAGCTCACTAAAGCATCAAATAGGGAAATAGAGTTATTAATGACAAAAACTCACTAAGATAATTGATCAACCATAATTACCCATGGTTTAGAAATCATGATCCAATTAAGAACATATGATTACCCAAATCTGACAAATCTTCTAAGGTATTAATCTTAACCAACCATACTTGAATTGTATAGGTAATGAATCAAAAGATGACAATCACAAGTTTGTCCAAATTAAAGACATTACTTATCTAAGCAATACTCAACTGTTTCATTCCAAATGGGCTCACGGCAAACACCATCAAGTTGGTGCCAAGTCCCTGTTAGAACCCTAGCTCTATTAACAGAACACACATCCCACACTCATATTGGAATATCTGAATCTTACCTCAGTTGATCACCAACTAGCACGCCCCTGCTCAGGTTTGGCTATGAATTCAACGGAGATTTTGGCCAGCCATTCCTCCTCAACCCTAGAACTACTCCCGAACAGATCACCCCTGCCAAAGCAAAAATTGGCGTTGCCGAAAACAACCTGTGAAGATTACAGACAACAGAGCAGCGATTCACCACATCACAGGCGAGAACCTATACCTCACCTTGGCCACCAACAGAATGGCCCTAATCGAGGATGGTGCTAACCAGCAAATCGTCGGGCCTCAAGCACCCCTCCGCTGCTCTGCTCGAGAATCCTAGGAGGAGATCAGCCCATAGTTCTGGTCGCTTGGTATTTGGATCCTCATCGCCAAATGAAGAGGAGACCCGGGCCTCATGCGAATCAGAGGGAGAAGGATGAGAGGTATACACTGGGATGTGGTGGAACCGAGAGAATCGAGAGGAAGCAAGGATCGTTGGAGACGAGAGCTCGCTGGAGAGGAGAAAAGGAAGAACCAACCGGTCGCTTGGCTGTGGCTAGGGCACGCGAAGAAGAATGGAAGAAAGGGAATGGATCGGGCGCTCGTCTTTGGCTGCGGTTGAGCGGAGTGGAAGAAAAATCGGCTGCGGGTTTAGGGCACACAAGAACCGGAAGAAACTTTAATAAGGGGGGGGGTCTTTTGCAAAAAGATCCCTCAACTTTCTGAAATTCGACTCTACCTTTTAGGTAAATATTTTAACTATTTAGCCCTCCACCATATTTTAATCCACCTCCATAAATCTCTAGGGTTAGCTTATTTACCCATTCGTAATTTAAGAATTTACCAGTAAACCCTTGATAAGTTTTAAGTTTTTTACAATAAAACCCCTTGGCTCCTCTTCCGTAGGGTCGAAAACCCTAGACTCTATCCGGAAAAATCCCGAAAAATTTTCTGGTCCGGATTTTTGAATTGTCGTATTTTACACTTCCTCTTCGCCGAAACCCTCATTTGCCTCTCCACTGTTCTCCCTCTAACTCGGTGCTTCTCGCTGCTCGCCGCCGTCTTCGCGTGTCGCTGTCGCCCTCGTGCTTCTCCGCCGGTTAATCCTTTCCACCATCACCTACGGTCAGATTCTCCTTTTTCTTCCCTTTCTTTCTGCTCCATGGCTGCCCCTACTTGGTATACCTCTGTCGAGTCTTCCCTTCACGACGAGACCGTCTCCGATCTCCGACTGGCCTACGATGTCCCTGAAAACTACCACATTGCCGTTCCTACAAAGGCTGACCGACCACACAAGCCCCCGACCGGCTTCTTTGTGTTTTTCCGGGACCAACATATGTCTGGCCTGCGCTACCCTCTTCATCCCTTTATTGTAGACTTCTGTAAATTTTTCCATGTGCCTATCTTCCAGCTCTCTCCCAACGCCATTCGCATATTGTGCAACATAATAGTTCTCTTTACCCTTTACCGAGTCCCCCTCCGACCGGAGGTTCTTTATTTCTTTTATTACCCGAAGAAACAGGAGGCCGGGAATTTCTTTCTCCAAGCCCGGGCCAAATTATCCATAGTGGAGAATATTCCTTCCTCGAATAAGGGATGGAAAACCCATTTCTTCTTCATAAGCCCCCCGACCAGCCCCGGGTTCCCGATCGGATGGGTTGAAGACCTGCCCCTTATAGCTCCCTTAAAAAATTTTAAATCCGATCCCTTATTTACCCTGGCTGTTTCTCGACTCGGGGGCCTCCGCTTCGACGGCATGAAACTTCTCAATGACGCCGTCTTGTACATGTTTGGGCTGAGTCGAGTGCCTGCCGCCCTGCCCGGCACCTTCTGTAAGTCATTTTTTGTTTCGTACTCCTTTCTCCCTAACTCAATATCCTATGATTTTACAGCCGAGATGATGTGGGAAGCGGCCCTCGATGAGGCCCTGGGCCTGGCAGACGAAGAGTTAAACGCCCGGGCGGCTGAACAACTGCGCCTGCGCCAGGCAGGTCTGCCCGCCAGGCAGGTCTGCCCGCCAGGCAGGTCTGCCCGACCAGCCTCCGATTCCCGAGAGCGCGGAGCCCGCCCCTCAGGCTCCTGCCCAACCAGCGGCGACTGGTTCTAGGGAGCCGGTCGGCTCATCCAAATCTTCTGCCCCTGCAAGATCTTCCTGTAAGCAAAAGGTTCAGCCTACCATGCAGAAGTCCCTGCCTTCCAAGCGGAAGGCCAGTGCTTCCATCCGTATAGAGGAACCGACGGAGGTAGGTCGGTCCTCTTCTGATTCTCCCGACCTGCAACCTTTGAAGAGGCGCCCGAGGACTTCTGCGTCGGGCTCTCAATCTCAACCTACAGAGGCAACTGCCAGCCCGGCTAGAGCGAGCCGGTCGGCTGGCGCACCGGATTCGCCTCGCTCGGGAGGACGCCGCTCGCAGCCGTGTGCCTATGGCGTATATCTCCCCTCGGTCGACCCAGCGACCCCTAGTGAAGTCCAGCAGCGGCTTACCCTTTACGGGGAATTGGCGGACTGCTGGGAGCAGGGTATGAGGGAGGGGACTTCCAGACCCCCGATCCGACTAGTCGACCAGTTCTTTCAGGACGCTACGCATGTAAGTCCGATGCTTCGATGCTTAATTAACTTTGCTTCTTTCTAACATTTTTATTGTAGTTTTGGGCCTCCTGCTCGAGCGTCGCCTATTCCTTGGTTATCAACACCAGGGGACGCCGAGCGGCCGAACGGCGGCTCGAGGAATTGGAGCTCCGCCAGTCGCACGCTAACCTCCCGGCCGGCGAGGAGGGTACAGCTATTCTTTGCTCGGAGATACTGGACCTTAAGGAAAAACTCCGTTCCGCCGAGGCGCTGCTGACGGAGGAAACCACCCGAGCGGAGGCAGCCGAGCGGGCGTATGCCCGATCTTCCTCCCTGCACGCAACCCTTGAGCAGGAGAGGAAGAAGGCTCTGGCCCTGCAGCGCCGTGCCCGCTCGGACCTCGACAAGAAGGCTGTCGAGGCCCAAGCCTTGAAGGCAGAGCTAGACAAGATGATGAAGTCCTCAGAGGAGCTCCAGACGACCTTGAACGAAAAAGAGCAGGAGCTGGCGACTCGGGAGTCGGACTTGAATGCCAAAGAGAAGGCTTTAGACATACGAGGAGACGAGCTCCATTTGTCTGAAGGAATGCTGGCCTCTCAAGCCGTTCCCTTGGAGGAGAAGGACAAGGAGCTAGCTAACCTCCGGGCGGAAATTGACAGCCTGAAGCTGCATCAAGCAGGCGAGCCCGCTCGGATGGACGCACATCGCCTGGCTTACATCAACTCTAAAGAGTTCGGCACGCAGCTGGGCAAGCGGACATCTGGTATGTTCCAGATGGGCTTAGACAGCGCCATTCTGCAGCTCCAAGAGAGTGGCCATCTGCCTGCCGATCTTCCTGCCAATGCCGTCCAAGTCAGCCGGGTCAAGGAGCTACTCCCTAAGGACTTCTTCCAGCCCTTTACTTAAATTTTAATCATGTAATCTTGAGCCGCCGGTTGGGGCTCTCTTTTTTGTACTGCTTCCGAGTCAATTATCAATGAAAAAGCTTTTTCCTTTAACGTGTTATTTTAGATAATGACTAAGCAAATGTTGCTGATCGACTAGCCGGGTGGGGGATTTGGATCACCTTAAACCCGACCAGAGATCCGAATTAAGCGCAGGAAAAATGGTTGCGCAAGGTAGACGACTGGTTGATCTGACTGAGGGGTGTGGGTCGCCACACGCCCGGTCGGAGAACCAAATCAAGTTAGGAAAATGGCTGTAAGTTAGACTGATGGTTGGTCCGACTGAGGGGTATGGATCGTCACACGCCCGGTCGGGGAACCAAACCCAGTTGGGAAAATGGCTAAGTTGGCCTGATGGTTGGTCCGACTGAGGGGTGTGGGTCGCCACACGCCCGGTCGGGAAACCAAACCAAGTTAGGAAAATGACTATGTAAGATAGCCTGATGGTTGGTCCGACTGAGGGGTGTGGGTCGCCACACGCCCGGTCGGGAAACCAAACCAAGTTAGGAAAATGGCTATGTAAATTAGCCGGCTGGTCGGTCCGACTGAGGGGTGTGGGTCGCCACACACCCGGTCGGGGAACCAAACCAGCCTATAAATATGTAAGGCTTCCCAGGCTTCTGGAGGGGCCAATCTTCCACGTGGGCCNATAGCATACATGATAGATCTTCTATCGGCGGATGCATAAGGAATCTTATTCATGCAAATCCCTCTCGTCTTCTGTGCGCGGACAGATAGACTTTGAAAGGTTGATCCATGCTTGATGGGAAGGTAACCTTTCTTGGATTCCGACATGCTAAACCTTTTTAGCACTCGGTCTATATATGTAGACTGCGAAAGACCAAGCAACCGTTTTGATCTATCTCTATAGATTCTAATCCCAAGGATATAGGTTGCTTCTCCCAGGTCTTTCATGGAGAAAGTTTTGGACAACCAAATTTTAACTGTCTGTATGACTGATATATCATTTCCTATAAGTAATATGTCATCGACATATAATACTAGGAATACGACTGCACTCCCACTAACCTTCTGGTACACACAAGGTTCGTCAGGATTTTGTGAGAAATCAAACTCTTTGATTGTCTCATCAAAACGGATGTTCCAGCTCCTGGATGCTTGCTTCAGTCCATATATGGATCATCGAAGCTTGCATACTTTGGTTTTATCAACCGATGTGAAACCTTCAGGTTGTATCATGTATACATCCTCAAGCAGGTTTCCATTAAGGAAAGCTGTTTTCACATCCATTTGTCATATCTCATAATCATAATGAGCTGCTATGGCTAGGAGCATCCGAATGGATTTAAGCATAGCTACTGGCGAATAGGTTTCGTCATAATCAATTCCTTGTTTCTGACGATGTCCTTTTGCCATTAATCTAGCCTTAAAGGTAACAACATTACCTTCCATGTCGGTTTTCTTCTTGAAAACCCACTTTCACCCTATGGGCTTAATCCCTTCAGGTGGGTTAACCAAGTCCCATACTTGGTTTTCGTACATGGAATCCAATTCCGACTCATGGCTTCAAGCCATTTGTCCCTTTCTGAACTTTTCAGAACATCGTCATAACTGATAGGTTCATCATCGCTTATGAGTAACACGTCGTTCGATTCACTTATGAGAAATTCATATCTCTCTGGAATATTGCGTGTCCTATCAGACCTACGAAGAGGTGGTGTAGTTTTAGGTTCAACTGATAGCTCATCATTATGAGTTATTGGTTGTGGGTCTAGACTAGGTGTCTCTGTAATGTCTATTGGAGTTTCTTGAACTTCATCAAGTTCAATGCCACTCCCACTATTTTCTTGTAAAAGAAGTTCTTTTTCCAGAAATACAGCATGCCTTGAAACAAACACCTTTTGTTCCAAGGGATGATAGAATTGGTATCCTTTTGTTTCCTTAGGGTATCCAATAAATTGATAGTTATCAGACTTAGCATCCAATTTGTCTGATGCAGTCCGCTTCACATAAGCAGGACAACCCCATATCTTAAGGTGAGTTAAGTGAGGTTTCTTACTATTCCACGTCTCATATGGAGTAGTTGAGACTACCTTGGTCGGGACTCCGTTTAGCAAGTAAACAGTTGTCTTAAGTGCATAGCCCCAAAAGGATTTTGGAAGAGTTGCATGATTCATCATCGACCTAACCATGTCCATCAAGGTTCGGTTGCACCTCTCAGATACACCATTATGCTGTGGTGTATACGGCGGAGTCCATTGGGACAATATCCCATTATCCCTAAGATAATCTTGAAACTCTTGACTTAAGTATTCACCACCCCGATCGGATCGAAGTATCTTAATACTTTTGCCAAGCTGTTTCTCTACTTCATTTCTGAACTCTTTGAATTTCTCAAAAGCTTCAGATTTGTGTTTCATCAAGAACACATACCTGAATCGTGAGTGATCATCGATAAAGGTGATGAAGTAGCTATAGCCTCCTTGTGCAAGAGTTGACATTGGTCCACATACATCAGTATGTATTAGACCAAGCAATTCTCCCACTGGATTACCTTTTCCGGAAAAGGGTAATTTGGTCATCTTGCCTTTTAAGCATGATTCGCATGTATCAAATGAACCGGGTTCAAATGATTCCAAAATTCCACATCGGTGTAATTTGGTCATGCGTTTCTTACTTATATGGCTAAGACGACAATGCCACGTGTAGGAGTCTATTCGATTATCTATTCTAGCACAATTGTTGCTAACTTCGATATTGAAAACGTCACCGGATAAATCTAACGTGTAGATACCATTGCACAAAGTTTCATTCCCATAAAGAATGTCATTTAAAGTTATATAACAACAATTGTTACTAAAAGTTAAATGATAACCCTTTTCATTCAAACATGAAATAGATACAATGTTCTTTATTAAGGAAGGAACAAAATAACAATTATCCAATTCTAAGACAAGTCCAGTAGGGAGCTTTAGCAAATATGTTCCGATGGCAACAGCAGCAATCTTTGCTCCATTTCCAACTCGCAAATTCGCTTCTCCCTTGACGAGTCTTCTTCTATTCCTTAGCCCCAGTATGTCATTACATATATGTGAGCTACACCCAGTATCAAGTACCCAGGTATTTGACGAAATAGAGTGACATTCAATAACGAAGATGCCTGAAGAGGATGGGGCATCGGATGCCTTCTTCTTCAAGGACTCAAGATAAACTTTGCAGTTTCTTCGCCAGTGACCCTCCTTGCCACAGTGATGGCGAGTGCCTTTTGGGGTCTTTTCAGTCTTGTTGGCCTTTTTCTTCTTTTCCTTATTCTGTTCTTTGGCCTTCCTCTTAGAACCTTTCTTCGAGGAACCAACTAACAGTACAGTCTTCTGATCCTGCTTCACAGAAGGCTCTACAGTCTTCAGCAGGTTGAGCAACTCAGGAAACTGGTCTGGAGTTGCATTTTCAGGAGGACGGTTGGGAAGTTGATCTTCAAGGACATAAGCAAGCTTTCCTGCCTTGAGGACTATCCTCAGGTTTCGAATCCAGTCCATGAAGTTTGGCCCAGTCAGTTTATTGGTGTTCAAAATGGAACGCAAATTCAGAGAAGACATAATCGAGTGATTATCCTAGAAATACAAATTGAGCTTATATGAGAAGAATGATAAAAATGTATTAACATACATTAATTAAATCCTATTTATTTTCAAATTGAATAACCCTCTTTATCAATTCGGGAGATCGTAGGAACATCTCCAAATAGGTTGATATCCATCCATAGATAAGAACAACCATGGCTGTGGCCATCAAGTTATTCTTAGCTATGAAGGTAGGTAATTATACCGATTACATATCACATATATGTAACTATCACTTTATGCTATCAACTAATTGAATGTTTGCATAAATCATTGGGTTGTTAACTCATTAACAAGTATGCAACATTATACATAGCACCCAACTGCACCTCTCTTTACATCGACCTTGGCTGTGGCACAACAAATTGATACTCCAAGCTTAAGGTTGACCCATTAATCAAGAAATAGTTTTAATATGGTTGGAGCTCATTCAACCGTTTAGTCAGGCTTGGATGTGTCCAACAACCAAAACTACGGATTGACCTCTGACTCCAACTATATTATTCATAATCTAATTTCATGGTTTGAACATGTTGAGGTTCAAGCCGGGCATGGATGTGTCCATCAACCCAAACGAGAAACAAAACTCCGGTTCTAACCATATTAATGGAAGGTGTTGGCCTTAATATTTTGTAAGGGGTTTTGGGTCTCATCCTTTCTTTTCTAAGCACAATCATGACATATAATTATGTCATGACTAACGATTTCCTTAATAAAGTATGTATGTGACTTAATTTATCAAGTCTCATTAATTGAATTAGGAACCGGATTTCCTAATTCTAATTTCATACTTTATTCAAGGAATTGTTTTCGGAAACAATTTCCTAAATTGTCATAATCAATTTCGGAAATAATATGTTTAAGATTTTGATTTCTCTAAATTAAATCTTATTAAATTAAGAGAGAGATTCCCTTAATTCAACCACATATTATTTTCATGAAAATCTCATTTAAGAAAACTCTATAGGAAACTATTTTCCTAATTAATTTTGGAGACAACAATATGTAAGAGCATCACCTCTTAAATCAAATTTCCATGATTTGATCACATATTTTATTCATGGATTAATTAATTACAACAAATTGTTTTCTAAGGGTGGATCCCCGAGGCTCAGATACCCAAAGAAAAAAAAATTATCGTAAATCCAATTTGGTCCGCTCCCCGAGGCGTAACCAAATTAAACATTACAATTTTATTCAAAATGGGAAATTAAATTACAACAACTAACTTTAAATTGGACGACTCCCCGAGGCTTAATCCAAAATAAAGAATTTTGTTAATAATTTAAAACCAATTCGAATTTAATTGTCAATTATCAATCCATAAATTTGTCTAGACTTTCTTTAAAGAAAGTGCCCAAAATTGTGAGATTTCATAGTAGGTTTTTAGAATAATTGTAAGTTTCTGGTACAAAGAAAACTTACATATTTCTAAAATTGAAAAATTTCCAAAATAGGAAATTTCCCAAATTAGAATGTTTCCAAAATGGGAAGTTTTCACAATTATCATAAAATTTTAGAAACTAGGATATTTCAAAAGTTTGCGAAATTTCATGAGGATTTCCAATCTTCGAAATTCCTAAATCTAAAATTTATCATAATTGGAAAGTTTCCATAATTGAAAAATTTTCCAAAATTGAGATCATGACAAAATTTATCGCAAAACACTTATATGATTATGTCGAACACTAACTGGCTCTGATACCACTGTTGGGACCGGGTGCATGTTGACATGGATACGAGTTCGTAATTTTTTAAAATAATTACGTGCAGCGGAAAAATTAGCATAAATAATTTCTCAAATTATTTTAACCACGTATCTAGCATGCAACCTTATGATGTGTGGACATGATCATAAATTAAAATTTTGCAGAAAAGTAAACTAATTTACTTAGTACCTCGCGTAACTCGAAGAAAGGGACGAGATCCAACCGTAGCGTCCCTTGGAAGCTTCGCCTCTATTCGCGTCCACGCCGAGTTCTCTTCTGGATGACTTCGCAAAGCCACGAGTTTTGTGCCGACGAGAACTACTAGATTCTCCAAAGGCACAACTAGAATATCAAGAGAGAGAGATGGAAACTAACCACCAAGTAACGGAATCAAGATTCCGGGGGAAGGAAGGAGTTGCGACCCGCTTCTTCTTCTTCTTTGGCATCTTCTTGGTGGAGGAGGCTCATGGCAACCCTAGGTGGTGCGCCGGACCTAGGGGAGGAGAGAGAGTGCCGGCCCTAGAGAGAGAAAGAGGGTCCCGGCCCTAGAGAGAGAGGGAGAGAATAAGAGAGAGAGAGAGCTTGCTACTTAATTTCTTAATTGGAATTCAAGCCTTGCCTTGGTTCCTTTATATAGTAGCCTCTCCGTTGCCAAGTCTCCCCTTTAACGGAATAAATTTTTCATAAGAAATTTATCTTATAAATTTTCTTATGAATTATTCCGTTATGCCAAGTTTTATTATAACTAACTTTATAATAAAACAAATACATCTCCCCTTTTATTATGGAATAAAATATACAAGAAATTTATTATATAAATTTTTCTTATTATGGAAAAATCAATTCATAATTGATTTTATAAAATAAAATAAACCAATCCATGGTTCATTT
Source organism: Boesenbergia rotunda (assembly GCA_024364735.1). Taxonomy (NCBI): domain Eukaryota; kingdom Viridiplantae; phylum Streptophyta; class Magnoliopsida; order Zingiberales; family Zingiberaceae; genus Boesenbergia; species Boesenbergia rotunda. The sequence continues at coordinate 228,844 of JAGFNQ010000356.1, read as the reverse complement.
TAATTTCCATAAAAAGAATAAATTTATTATATAAATTACTCTCAGTCCCCACTAGGCTGACTACGTGACACCTAGCCCAAGTAATGTCTTTCTCGTGCAATGGATTCTAATTACACTCATGTATTTCAGAGACTCATACTCTGAACATGTCATGCTCTGGCCAGAGGCTTTGAGTAACAATCCGACGATAGGCCTTGGGTATACATCCCCCGCAAGGAGTGGTGAATCCTTTGTAGGCTGTTCAAACATCTTCGGGCACTTCGGCTTATACCCAACCATCCTGGGTCCACACCTCCTTGGAGGTACTTGCTTAAGATGTTAAAGTATAAGTCTCCATGACCAAGATGACTTGAACACCGCAAGTCAAAGGAACATCGCACTTAAACTGCAGTAAGAACTTCACTGACATGTCTATATGTAGACTACCATGTGAAGTTTTATAGCCAGTCACTCCAATGAACTAGTTCCCTTAACTAGCATTCATGTTTATCTCCGGACATCCCAATGTCACCAACCAGTGAGAATCAGCTGATTAGAGAATAACCCATGCTAGTCTCAACAGAATTGATAGTGCCCTTATTTATCAATTCATCGATTAGGGACAATTCCAATACTTCACAATTGCACATGTAGAGATAATCACTAGTTGTGAATTCATCACAAATTCTCTCATGATGTGAATTGTATTGTGGAAATTCAGTAAATGAGTTTAAGATCCCAATTAAATACACAAATATGTGTACTCAAATAGTGAATTTTCATTTATTAAAATAAATGTTTACAATCATATGGCGATTGCCTTAGGACACTTCTCTCATATTACTAACACAATTTGCATGCAAGATGCAACAGGGAACTCCTGTAGGAACTCACGTACTCAAGATGATTGGGTATGTGGAGAACCTTGAATGACTAGGATTCCCACTGGGCCTAGAATTGGCAACATACCTTATCCTACAATCGTTGCCGGAGGGTTATAATCAATTTGTCATGAACTACAACATGAATGAAATTGATAAACCTTTGCTAGAGATGCTCAGCATGTTGAGAACTGCTGAACCAAATCTCAAGAAAGCCAAGACCAGTAATGTACTGATGCTCAACAAGGGCAAAGGTAAATGGAAGCCTAAAGGTAAGGGTAAGACCCAAGCCAAAGGCAAGGCCAACCCTACTACATCCAAGGCCAAAGGCAAAGTGCCTATGGAAGGGACCTGCTTCCATTGTTGTGAGACTGGACATTGGAAGAGGAATTGAAAAATCTACTTGGAGGAAGGAAAGAAGAAAAGAAGTGAGACTTCTGCCTCAGGTATTTTTGTTATAGAAGTCAATTTATCTATCTCTTCTTCTTGGGTATTAGATACCGGATGTGCTTCTCACATTTGTACTAATGTGTAGGGCCTTCAAAGAGCAAGATCATTGACCAAGGGCGAGGTGGACCTACGAGTAGGCAACGGAGCAAGAGTTGCTGCTATTGTTGTAGGGACATATTCCTTATCCTTGCCCACTGGACTTATCCTAAAACTAGAAGAGTGTTTTTATCTACCCGCATTAACTAAGAACATTATTTCAGTATCTTGATTGGACAAGAAAGGGTTTCATTTACCATAAAGGACAAATGTTGTTCTATCATTCTGAATGATATGTTCTATTGTAATGCACCATTAATGAATGGACTCTATGTTCTAGATCTAGAGAACCCAATCTATAACATAAATACCAAACGGGTCAAACCAAATGATTTGAACCAAGCATATCTCTGGCATTGTCGCTTAGGGCATATAAATTAGAGTCGCCTATCCCAGCTCCATAAGGATGGATTACAGGACTCATTTGATTTTGAATCATATGAGACATGTGAATCTTGACTTTTAGGCAAGATGACCATGACTCCATTTAGTGGTCACGGCGAAAGAGCGACAGAGTTGTTAGGACTCATACATACTGTTGTATGTGGCCCTTTCAATGTCGCAGCTAGAGGAGGCTATCAGTACTTCATCACTTTCACTGATGATATCAGTAGATATGGCTATGTGTATCTTATGAGACACAAGTCAGAATCCTTTGAAAAGTTCAAAGAATTCAAAAGTGAAGTACAAAATCAACTTGGCAAGAGTATTAAGATGCTTCGATCAGATCGAGGTGGTGAATACCTTAGCCAAGAGTTTCGTGACCATCTAGTAGAGTGTGGGATCATATCCCAACTCACTCCACCTAGAACACAACAGTGGAATGGTGAGTCCGAGCGGAGAAATCGTACTCTATTAGATATGATACGATCAATGATGAGTCAGACAAATCTTCCTACTTCCTTCTGGGGATTTGCTCTAGAGACAACTCTTTTCACACTTAACCGAGCTCCATCAAAGGCTGTCATAAAGACACCATATACAATATGGACTGGGAAGAGTCCCACAATGTCTTTTATAAGGATTTGGGGTTGTGAGGCTTACGTTCGACGTCAAGTCTCTGATAAACTAGGACCTAAATCTAATAAGTGTTATTTTGTTGGATATCCCAAGGAAACAAAGGGATATTACTTTTACAATCCCACACTAGGCAAAGTGTTTGTCGCCAGAAATGGTGTCTTTCTAGAAAAGGAGTTTATTTCTAGAAGAGTTAGTGGGAGTAAAGTCCATCTTGAAGAAGTTAAAGATACAGATAACACTGAGGCCTTAATGGATATTGAACAGGCACCACAAGATGTTGTGGATCATGAGGTTGTTGCACAAGAAGTTGTAGAACAACAAGCTGTTCAAGTAGACCAACCTCCTCGCAGATTTGATAGGATACGTCGTCAGCCTGAGAGATACTCTTTTCTCTTGTCTGGCCATGATGACGTGATGCTCATTGAGTTGAATGAGTCTGCATCCTATCAAGAAGCTGTGATGAGCCCAGATTTTGAGAAATGGCTAGATGTCATGAGATCTGAAATGGAATCCATGTACACTAACCAAGTATGGACTTTGGTTGATCCACTAGAGGGAATTAAATCCATTGGGTGTAAGTGGGTCTTTAGAAGAAAGACTGACATGGATGGACTCATGCATACCTATAAAGGGCGATTGGTAGCTAAAGGTTTCATGCAAATTCATGGTATCGACTATGATGAAACCTCTTCACCAGTTGCGATGCTTAAGTCTATTCGGATCATGCTTGCTATTGCTGCTTACCATGATTACGAGATCTGGCAGATGGATGTCAAAACCGCATTCCTGAATGGGAATCTACTCGAGAATGTGCACATGACACAACCTGAGGGTTTTGTAGATCCAGAGCATGCTGGAAAGGTATGTAAGTTGCAAAGGTCCATTTATGGGCTAAAGCAAGCTTCTCGAAGCTGGAATATTCGATTCGATGATGCAATCAAAGCGTTTGGTTTCATTAAGAATGAAGATAAACCCTGTGTCTACAAGAGGGTTAGTGGGAGCATAGTTATCTTCCTGATCTTGTTTGTAGATGACATACTTCTCATTGAGAATGATATCCCTTCACTACAGTCTGTAAAGGCATGGCTCGGGAATTGTTTCTCAATGAAAGACTTAGGAGAAGTAGCCTATATCCTAGGAATCAAGATCTATAGAGATAGATCTAAGAGATTGCTTGGCCTAAGTCAGAGTACATATGTTGACAAGGTGCTTAATCGTTTTGCCATGCAGAAATCCAAGAAGGGATTTCTGTCAATGTCACATGGTATGAGTCTTTCGAAGACTCAATGTCCCTCTTCTAAGGAGGAGAGAGACCGTATAGATCAGATCCCTTATGCATCCTCTATAGGGTCTAACATGTACGCCATTCTATGTACTCGTCTAGATGTCTCATATGCTTTGAGCATGATGAGCAGGTACCAGTCAGATCCAGGTGAAAGTCACCGGACAGCTGTCAAGAATATTCTTATGTACTTACGAAGGATGAAAGAATATTTTCTTGATATTTGGAGGTGATGAGGAGCTAGCTGTAAAGGGTTACAGTGATGCAAGCTTCCAAACAGACAGGGATGACTTTAGATCGCAGTTAGGGTATGTATTTTGCCTGAATGGTGGCGCTGTGAGCTAGAAGAGTTTGAAGCAGGACACAGTTGCAGATTCTACAACAGAGGACGAGTATATTTCCGCATCTGAGGCGGCAAAAGAGGCTGTTTGGATCCAGAAGTTCATTACAGAGCTTGGTGTGATTCCTATAAGAGCGACCCGATAGACCTCTATTGTGACAACAATAGGGCTACTGCGCTGGCTAAGGAACCTCGTTCACATCAGTGGATCAAACACATACTACGGCGCTTCCATCTCATTCGTGAGATCATCGATAGAGGAGATGTGAGGATATGCAGAGTACCCACTGAGGCTAACATCGTAGATAATGTAGATAATGTAGAGAATACTACACTAAATTATTCCTAATCAAGCATCAATTATTCAGGGACAATATTGATGCATGGAGACTAGCATGTAGGTCAACTGATGACTTGTGCTCACAAGTCATGGATATGTGATATCAAGTTGACACATGGGTATACATTGGAGAATGTGTACTGAATGACCCGCCATGAGAAAGTTTCATAGATTGTCATATGAGTGTCATTGACTTTCTCATGTCACTATTGGTATGAACAGTCCTTAGACCTGAAGTCACTATGGTTCCCTAAATAAGGAGTTGTGTACTTTGGTATCGTCAAACGTCACCCATAAAAGGGTGGACTATAAAGGCGATCACTGGGTATGTAATGAATTATGCGGAGGGATGTGAGTGGTGTAGATGGGATCTATCCCTCCCATATGACGGGAGTGATATCTGTGGGCCCGTTGATCGAGTAGGACTACTAAAACGCATGACCATGCTCAAAAGAGTCAATATGAGATATTGAGCTCATTTGTTTGAGTAAGTCTACTCGGGGATCATGAAACACAAGATTGATTGAGGATGATACGGTCTATGCCTCATTGGTCAATCTAGATATCATTGATAGAAGGACAAGGTCATACACTATCATAGTCACGGAGTTTAGTTGGATCTCGACTTTTTCTTGTTCTTGGGTAGCAATGATGCATTGCTAGATGTCGCTCAATGTTTATGTGTGTAAAGTGTTTAGGCACATTGCCAACGTCACGAGAACCTATTGGGTCACACACAAAGGGCACAATGCTTCGGGAAAGTTGATTGGCAGATCTGAGCCCGAGTTGGGAACACGAAAGGTCAGTTCGGGAGCCCGAGTTGGGGAACTCGGGAAGTCTGAGCCCGAGTTGGGGAACTCGACAAGTCCGAGACCAAGTTGGGGAACTCGGCAAGTCTGAGCCCGAGTTGGGAACTCGGGAATTCCGAGCCCGAGTTGGGAACTCGGGAGATCTAAGCTTGAGTTGGGAACTCAGGTGCGCGGGTCGGGAGCTCAGCATTCAGCAGACTGAGTCAGCACTTACCAGACTGAGTCGGCACTCGACAGACTGAGTCGGTACTCGGAAGACTGGGTCGACACTCGGTAGACTGGGTCGGAGCTCGACAGACTGGGTCAGGAGCTCGGCACTCGGGAGACTTGGTCGGGAGACTTAGTCGGAATCCCGAGAGGCCCGGTCGGAATCGCATGCAGGAAAGGGAAAAAGTCTTTCTTCATTAGATGAAGAGAAGGTGAAGAGTCACATGGAAAGATGTGCTTTTTATTGGCTTTAATGAAGGGAATGCAAAGAGACAAATGCCTCTTGGTATTCATGGGATGAATATAAAAGGGGTCAAGTCAATTTGAAGAGAACTAAGTGTTTCCTTCTTCCCTTCTTCTCTTCTTCCTCTCCTCCCTTCTTGGCCGAAACATTATTGTATGTTTATTGTGTTAGTAGGAGCCCTAGAGCCAATTATGTGATGATTGACTAGAGGTATTTTGTATCATATTCTATTATTAATAAAGGCATGTTTGGTTATTATACTTACATTGTATTCTGTGTCGAATGACTAAGTATAATAATGTCCTTATGTAGTAGGTTCCTATCTATATTATATCGATTGGTTGAATTGATAGTGAGATAATGTAGAGAACACTACACTAAACTATTCCTAGTCAAGCATCAATTATTCAGGGACAATATTGATGCATAGAGACTAGCATGTAGGTCATCTGATGACTTGAGCTCACAAGTCATGGATATGTGATATCAAGTTGGCACATGGGTATACATTGAAGAATGTGTATTGAATGACCCACCATGAGAAAGTATCAAAGATTGTCATATGAGTGTCATAGATTTTCTCATGTGACTATTGGTATGAATAATCCTTAGACCTGAAGTCACCATGGTTCCCTACATAAGGAGTGATGTACATTGGTATCGTCAAACATCACCTGTAACAGGGTGGACTATAAAGGCGATCACTGGGTATGTAATGAATTATGCGGAGGGATGTGAGTGATGTAGATGGGATCTATCCCTCCCATATGACGGGAGTGATATCTGTGGGCCCCTTGATCGAGTAGGACTTCTGAAACGCATGGCCATGCTCAAATGAGTAGTCAGTATGAGATATTGAGCTCATTTGTTTGAGTGAGTCTACTCGGGGATCAAGAAACACAGGATTGATTGAGGATGACACGGTCTATGCCTCATTGGTCAATCTAGATATCAAGGATAGAAGGACAAGGTCATACACTATCATAGTCATGGAGGTTTAGTCGCATCTCAACTTTTCTTGTTACTTAGGTAGCAATGATGCATTGCTAGATGCCGCTCATTGCTTATGTGTCTAAAGTGTTTAGACGCATTTCCAACATCGTAAGAACCTATTGGGTCACACACAAAGGACACAATGCTTTGGAAAATTCTATTGGCAGACCTGAGCCTGAGTGGGGAACTCGGGAGGCCCGAGCCCGAGTTGGGGAACTCGGGAATCCGAGCCCAATTGGGGAACTCGGAAGTCTGATCCCGAGTTGGGGAACTCGGGAGTCCGAGCCCGAGTGGGGAACTCGGGAGTCCGAGCCCGAGTTGGGAACTCGGGAGCCCGAGTTGGGAACTCGGGAGCCCAAGCCCGAGTTGGGGAACTTGGGAAGTCCTAGCCCGAGTTGGGAACTCGAGAGATCTGAGCTCGAGTTGGGAACTCGGGGTCGCAGGTCGGGAGCATGGCACTCGACAGACTGAGTCGGTGGTCGACAGACTGAGTCGGAGCTCAGCAGACTGAGTCGGAACTTGACAGACTGAGTCGGAACTCGGCAAACTGGGTTGGCACTCGGCAGTCGGGGCTCGGCACTTGGCAGTCGGAGCTCGGCACTCGGGAGACTTGGTCGGGAGACCGAGTCGGAAGCCCGAGAGGCCCGGTCGGAGTTGCATGGAGGAAAGAGAAATGTCTCTTTTCATTGGATGAAAAGATTCTTTTCTTGCATGGGAAAGGATGAAGAGCCATATGAAAAGATGTGCTCTTTATTGGGAAGCCAAAGAGACACAAACCTCTTCATATTCATGGGATGATTATAAAAGAGGGTCTTGTGACTTTGGATGGAGTCTTCTTCTCCACTCTTTCTTCCCTTTCTTCTTCCCTCCCTCATCTTCCTCCTTTGGCCGAAACCCTACTGTAGGGTTCTTGGTGTTCTGCGAGCTACCTCAAGTTGCTAGCACAACTAAGGTAGTTCTCCCGAAGTTGAGAGATTGTGTCCGTGTAGATACGAATAGAGGCACGGACACTTGAACGTGCAAGAGATCTGGCGCACCATGGACGAGCGGGATAAGCAAAGGGCACGCTCCGAAGGTATATATTCTTTAGAAGTAGATATAGATCAACTTTATACGAGTATGTCTTTCGCATGGATCGCTCGTGGGTTCTTGTTTCCGCTGCTTTTTTATTGTTTTGTGCCGGGAGAACCCAACATATTGGTGTTTTCGAGCTACCACAAGTTGCTAGCACAACTAAGGTAGTTCTCCCGAAGTTGAGAGATTGTGTCCATATGGATACGAATAGAGGCACGGACATTTGAACGTGTAAGAGATCTGACGCATCTTAGACGAGCGGGATAAACGAAGGGCATGCTTCAAAGGTATAAACAGTTGATAAATCTATTAGATATATAGCTTTGTATGTGTTTTCTTTCGTATGGATCGCTCGTGGGTTCTTGTTTCCGCAGCGTTTTTATTGTTTTGTGCCAGGAGAACCCAACACAAAACCCATGATCTTTCTGATCAAACATGGGCCGATTGCCCCAACAGGATTAGCCAAATAGGTCTTGATGTTTGGCAGAACTATAAATGGCAAATATACCAAAGGTTTAGTTAAAGTGATCAAGGGTTTGGCCAAACAAGACTTGATGTTTTGCAGGGTAAACCCAGGTTTGATCAAGTTGATAAAGGCATAGCCAAACAGGATCTGATGTTTGGCAGAGTGAATAGAACCCAAGGTTGGTCAGTTTGATCAAGAGATTAAACCAAACTAGACTTGTGGTTTGGTATACATACTTGAAAGGTTGGAAGAAGTCTAGTCAGGATTAAGATAACTAGCAAAGAAGTGATTGAGGTGAAAGAAATCCTGATGAGTGAAGTCGGGTCCTAGTGAGTGAAGCTAGGTGGAAGAAATTTCGGTGAGTGAAGATGGGTCCTAGCGAGTGAAGCTAGGTGGACTAAGTCCTGGTGAGTGAAGCTAGGCACGAAGTATTGTTCCGGGGGACTGAGCACGAAGTCCTGGTTAGGGATCGGGCAACGGAGTCTTTGCTGAGCGAGGACTACGGACAGAAGTAGAGACGGGTCGAGGTTGGACTTCTCGGGATCCGGGAGTCTCAGAGGCCAAGCACGAAGTCCTGGTCAAGGATCAGGCAAAAGACTTAGTCGAGCGGGGATCACGGACAGAAGTAGAGACGGGTCGAGGTCGGACGTCTCAAGATCCGGGTTCTCGGAGGTTAAGCGAAAGTTCAACCAGAGGTCCCGGTTGGCAAAAGATAACTTCTCCAGGGTGGAGTAGGTGAGGGCGCATTCCTCGAGAAAGAGATCATTAGGCGTCGGTTCGACCTAGGGTTTCGAGTGAAATCCAAAGTCAGAACCAATCAATTAAGACTAAGATTATTTGTGTTTTTGTCTTGTGTTTGTTGTCTTGCAGGTACCTGGAGTTGGAGGCAACATAGGAGAGCAAACGCAAGAAAGACACGACCTGGAAAAAGGCTTCCTGGGTGCCTGACTTGAATCAGCCGCCCAGTAAAAGCTTTCCCAGGCGTCTGGGAAGGAAGGTTTTATCCATGCTACGATTTCAATGCTGCGATGAAGTTTTGACAGCAACGTGACTGGCGCCCAAGAGCTCTGAGGTGCCTGAGAACGAAGTATATAAAGGGATTCGACCCCTCACTTTAGAACAACAATTTCTACATCCACTAAAGCAATCTGTACAAAGCAAAAGGGCTCAAGGCGAAGCTCTGCGACCGAGAAGGCTCCTGGAGGAAGTGCGCGATGCTTCAGAGTTCTAGATTGGTCAAGATCGTCGACTTGTTTGGTTTGATTTAATTTCCAAGTACTTTACTATTTATTTATTTGTCTTTGTAAAAACAAACTGTAAGACGGGTTTCTCCGCCTCCGGAAAGTTCGGAAAGGAGACCACTAGTGGACTATGTGCTGACCATGGGGGGTTGGGAACCAAGTAAATCCTGCGAATTTCTTGTTGTGTCTTTCTTTATTTTATATTTCTGCTGTGTACTAACTCTTATAGAAAGACAAACGATGAAGTTTTTCGACAAAAATTACCAGTCTATATTCACCCCTCCCCTCTATCGACTGGCACCGATCCTACACATCGGAGGCTAAAATAACAAGACTGGACATCCTTCGAAACTAGCTAACAAACCTCCAAATGAATGAAGGAGAAACAGTGGACCAACTTCATGCAAAGATCAAGGAGTTGAACACCGGGTTCACCAACCTCAGTGAATTGGTAATGAATCGAGACTCAGTTCAGTTTGCACTCAATGCTTTCCCTTGACTCAAATAATGGACATCAATAGTAGATGCCTAATACATATCTAAAGACTTGGAGGTAAATACTTTAGAAGATTTATTTTCTATTTTAGAACTTCACGAGTCTCAATGTGAAGAAAGAACTAAAAGAATAGACAATATTGTCCTAAACTCAAGGAAGATTGAACCAGAAGCAGAATCTTCAGTCGATGAAGAGGAAACAACCTACATGGTAAGAATGCTAGATAAATATTTTAAATCGAATAAATTCAAGATGCATGGCAAAAAAACGTCCTTCGGAAAGAAAGAAAGTCAAATAGTACAATTGTGGTGAAGAAGGGCATATAAAAATTTTTTTCCCAAAGTTAAAGAAAAAAGAGCCAAAGAAGGACAAGCACAAGAATTTAAAATTCACGTGGGACAACACGTCATCATCAGAGTCTGAACTCGAGGAGTATGTTGGACTAGCACTTATGGCAAGTCACCAAGAGATCATCGATGAAGGGGGAGCTACTTCAAAAGAAAACAACGATGAAGGGATTGTTTTCAACTTCAAATGCGATATGATAAGTGAGGTATGCCTACTACCTCCTGATCAAGTATTGCATGGCATCAAACAATTGACTAGATCTTTATGCAAATTAAACTTTAAATGTGTAGATCTGAAAAATGAAGTTATCCATTGCATGCCCACTAGATTTATTTGATAAATTGCAAATAGAAAATGCTAATTTAAAACAACAAATAGAATTGTTGAAAAATTATAGTTGTTCAAATGTTTCTAACACAAAAGTTAAGTATTTTGGAGGACTAAATTGGTATTTGAGGAACCATAGGGGACAAACATAAAAGTGCCTAAAAATTATATTCCACCTATATTTTCTATTAATCTAGTTGGTAGGAATCTTTATTGGATCCCCACATCTATATTGAACTGTTAGATTATTATTTTTTATACACACTTAGTAATTAAAAATAAATTTCTTTAAAAATTCAAGAGTTTTTTGAAAGCATGTTTAATTTGTTTGAAATTTTGTATACGTAATCATGATCCAAAAATTTATCAGAATTTATTTTCAATTTGATGAATTTTTGAAGATTTTTTTCAGAAATCAAACTGTTAATTTCAAAAATAGTAAGAAATATTTTTTACCCCTTAGAAAAGGACATTTTTGCACTATTTAAAAACCCCAATTTTTGACATGATCAAGGGGGAGAATGTGAAGGTGATGTTAACAGGGAGATTTACTTACAATATCATTGTGCTAATATGTTTTATTATTTTTTAAAAAACAATGTTATTTTGTGTTTTGGTTTGCCCTATCTTAGCTTGGATTGATGCACATCAAAAAGTGAGAGATTGTAAGTATCCCAGGTTGATTTTGATGTGATTAACCAAGTCAAGTTAGGCCCTGTGTGTCTTTGATCCTTGTGTGTGTGTAGAAGCTTAGGAGTACAAAAATCGAGTGGAAGAAGCAATAGATGAGAAGGACGACACAGAGAAGAGTGCTGATGGGATCGCTGCATCCGAGGAATGCAGAGGCTGCGAACCAGTACACCAATGAACGAGAAGGACGTGTGCGACATCCGAGAGATGAGAAGTCGGGGAAGAAGCCTGTTCGAGGTGAAGGTCGGAGTTGGGTTCAGGTTCGGGTGAGCGTAACTCTAGTTGGTCAAAAATCACCCAAGTGGACAAAGACAGAGAAAAGTCAACACGAATATTGACTTTGACCAAAAGGCAGATTAAGGCGCCTCTATTGAAAGAATCAAATCTACACAAAAATAGAACTAAGGTGCCTCAAGTAGGAACTAAGGCACTTTAGGTCGGAACTAAGGCGCCTCAGATCAAGAATTATCGCGAGTGACCGTTGGCACCATTGATAAAGTCTTATCCATCTGATGCACTTCAAATCACAATTGGGATACCTCAGGTCCACATCAACACAACATTCACTTCTGTTTTAGGCCATAAATAGCCCCTAGAGCTAGGAAGATGTAACAATAACTTGTATTGAATTTTCTACTGTTTCTCTACACTTTCTGTAACGCCCGCCCTTATATCTACCCTAAAGGCGGGGTTACGGGTCCATACATTCATATCATTTATCATGTTAAGCATGTATATCAAGTAGAACAATTACAAAGCAAGAAAAGTAGTAAGCATGCTTGTGCAAAAACCTATCATTTATCAACATGTATTTACAAGATAATAGGAGATCATTTAACTTCGTAATTTACTGATCTAAACATGGTTTGAGCAAGATAGAGCTTGGCATTAATCTAAACATAACCTACTGCAAGTGATCCAATTAAACACTATAGCAAAGCATCAATAAATACCCTATAGCATGGAATCTCAAGTAGGAATGTAGCATGAGTTATCTAACATGACATAGGTTCCATATCTTTAACTTGACCAACAGTAGAGTAGTCATAGTCATCACTCAGTATAGTAATACAACTTGTAATCTTTTAGTGGAAGCAATTTAGATTCTAAACAAAAATGGTAGATAAGAATCCTTCTTTCCTTCCCGAGCCATCACCACACACATCCATTAGCTTTCCCTCTGCCTCTTCCTTTAGTTCAAGTATTTCTTACCGCTATCTGCAGCATAAGAAAACAACATGAAACTAGTAAGCAAAACATGCTTAGTAAGAATCCGGGCTTACTCGCAAAAATCCATATCGATACATCATATCATGTACACAGTAATCAAGATAGAATTATAAGCATCATAAGCATCACATCACATATTTCTAAGTGCTTTACAGAACAAGATCATATCAATATAAAATTGTAAGCATTATAAGCATCACATCAAATATTTCTAAGTGCTTTACAGAACAAGATCATCACATAATGAGAAAATGCTTTTCAAAAGGTTCCATAAAGGTAAGTACTTAAAAATATAATATCATCTAGGGCCCAGTTGTAGTACCACATCAAGCGCGTTCCCTAATGAGTTGGGGTAGCGAGCCACCAATCCATTTAGGGCAGGACCCTTCCGTCCTACCAATGCCATGACCTTCAGTTAACATATACATTGGATTTGTTTAACGACCCCCTTCCGAGTCGGGTACATAACTTTCAAAGTAAAGTATCTTAATATGCAATTACACATATATGTATATGCTTAAAGGTACTCCTAATAACATCTTAAAGGGACACACCACTCATCAAGGGTGCTCATGATCCCCTAGGGACACACCACACATTTAGGGGTGCTGTTGATCCCAATTTCAGTAGAGTATCCTTTTTCAAGCATATTATCAACCACATCATGTTCATGTCATAAGGGTGCCCCATGGGCTATAAGGCATGCTTTTATACCTAACAAGATAGGTCACATAAATTATACACACATCATATAAGTGGTAGCATGCTTCATGGTTTCATTAAGTACTTCCCAACCCTAGAACCATGATTGGCCGAAAGTCAAGGGTAGGGAATTCTTTTGGTTTTTCAATCAAGCATTCATTCAAGCATTTCTACAAACACCTCAAGTGCACTTCATGTTAACAATTGAAAGATGGTTTATACTTCAAAGTGAGGTTAGCTTCCACTAACCCTAATTTACAAGGGGTGGCCGAAACTTATAGGATGGCTAGGCTAGGTTTTTGACATCCAAACTTCACACAAACATTTACACAAACACTTCATCTACACTACTAATCATGGGAACATAATAGGATAGCAAGCAACCCAAAAACCCTAGCCTTCCTCCTCTTGGCCGAAACCTTGTAGGGTACCAAACCCTAATTTTTGTCCTTCCAAAAAAATTTGGAAACATCACATATGAGTATAAAGTCCCTAAAGGTTCTTGGACCCCCATGCATAGGGTGGCCGAAACTTCCTTTAGGAAGTTTCCTTGTGATTTTTCAAAAGAATGAAACAAGCAAACATTCAATAGCAATTATACTGCAGGCGAGAGGACACTTACTTCCTTGCGCTGGAATTTCACCTTATCTTAAAACCGTAGGGTACCCTAGACTTGGAGGGCAAGTGAAAATCCTTCTCAAATCTTCTCTAGGGCTCCTTAGACTTAGTAGAGGGCAAGAACCTTCAATGGGTCCTCTTCCTTTCAAATTCCCTAGGGTTAGAACCCTAGGGTGGTGTTTTCGAAAATGGAAAGGGAGAAAGAGGGTTCTTGATTTTTCGAAAAGTGAAGTGGGGAAGAAGAAGAGGAAGTGTAACTTCCTTTCCCCCTCTCTTATTTATACTCTTCTCATGAAAAGGCATGTCTCTTCGCTTCCCTCGATTTAACAAGAATGTTTCTTATCCTCTCTACAAGAAATATTGCTTGGTTCATTGGTTATGACATGGTGAGTGCAACAAGGAGGTTCAAGGTTCAATCCTTGCTTCCTCCTTTCTACCTCTTCTTTTTATCATAATTTGCACTAATCCATATCAAAGCCCATTAAGCCAAGCCCATCATGAAATTTCATAATATTAACAATATTTCATGAATTCTTAATATTTCATAATATTCCATAAATATTATTCTATAACATTTTTAATATTTCATATTATTCCATAAATATTATTTCATAATATTTTTAATATTCCATATTCATGAATATGATATTTCATGCATTCATGACATTTCATTAATAAAATAGTTTCATGACATTTCATAGAATGTGATTGCATGAAATTTATATCATTTCATTATAACCATTTTTCCATACATCGTCATGATATTATATTGAAAATTTGGGGTGTTACAATCCTCCTCCCCTTATAGAAAGTTCGTCCCGAACTTAAAACAGTTCCGGGTACTTTGATCGCATCGTATCTTCCTGTTCCCAGGTGACTTCTTCGAACTGCTTGTTCCGCCACAGAACCTTCACTAAGGGTATTTCCTTGTTCCTTAGCCTTTTGACTTCCCGATCGAGGATCTGGATCGGGCGGCGTTCGGAACTAAGGCTCTCCTGTTCTTGCACTGGTGGGTGTTCTATCATTTGACTCGCATCAGGGGTACACTTCTTGAGCATCGACACATGGAAGACGTTGTGGATAGCCGCCATTTCTGACGGTAGCTCCAGCTCGTAGGCCACCTTGCCTACTCGTCTCAAAATCTGATAAGGTCCCACGTATCGCGGACTCAGCTTCCCCTTCTTCCCGAATCTCATCACCCCTTTCATAGGGGCTACCTTCAGGAATACCGAATCCCCAACCTCGAACTCGAGTGGTCGACGTCGTTTATCAGCGTAGCTCTTCTGCCGACTCTGAGCAGTCTCTATCCTCTGGCGGATATTCTTTATAGCCTGAGTGGTCTCATCAATAATATCGGTCTGGAGTCCCATCTCCCTCTTTTTACCACTCTCATGCCAGCATAAAGGAGATCTGCATTTTCTGCCGTATAGTGCCTCGTACGGTGCCATCCCGATAGTAGCCTGATGACTGTTATTATAAGCAAACTCTGCCAGGCTCAGGTATCGACACCAGCTTCCCTTGAAGTCCAAGGTGCAAGCTCGTACCATATCATCTAGTATCTGGTTTACTCGTTCAGTCTGCCCGTCGGTCTGGGGGTGAAAGGCTGTACTGAACTTCAGCTTCATGCCAAGGGCCTTCTGCATGTGTCCCCAAAAATTAGAAGTAAATCGACCATCCCTATCAGAGATAATGGTCTTGGGAACCCCGTGTAGTCGGATAATTTCCTTGGCGTACAGTTGAGCCAACTGCTCTACTGAGTAGGTCATCCTGATAGCCAGAAAATGGGCGGACTTGGTCAGTCGGTCCACAATAACCCATATACTATCATATCCATTCGTAGTCCGAGGCAGCCCTGATATGAAATCCATAGATATGTCCTCCCATTTCCACTCGTGAATAGGTAGAGGCTGCAGAACTCCCCCAGGTCTCTGGTGTTCTGCTTTGACCCTCTGGCAGGTCAAACACATGTTGATATAATGGGCTACATCTTTCTTCATGTCGGACCACCAAAATTTGCCCTTCAGATCTTGATACATCTTGGTAGACCCAGGATGCATCGCATAAGGTGTGCCGTGAGCTTCCTCGAGTATCCTCGTCCGTAAGTCGGAGTCGTCGGGAACGCATAATCGATCCCGGAGATATAAGACTCCGCTATCGGAAATCCGGAATCCCTCGTCATTGCCTTCGAGAACCTCCTGCCTGATTCTCCGAAAACTCGGATCAAGATTCTGCTTCTCCAGAATACCATCAAATAATGTCGGCGCAATCTGTAGGGTAGAAAGCCGTCCCGATATAATCTCGATTCCGAAATCCATAATCTCTTCCCTTAAGGGTCGTGACAAAGCTGATAAAGACAACAATGCAGCACAAAATTTTCTACTGAGAGCATCCGCTACCTTGTTGGCTTTTCCCGGATGGTACAAGATCTCACAGTCGTAGTCCTTGACCAACTCGAGCCACCGGCGTTGTCGCATATTTAGGTCTTTCTGGGTGAAGAAACACCACAGACTCTGGTGATCAGTAAAGACCTTGCACTGAGTGCCATATAAATAATTCCTCCATAATTTTATCGCAAAGACCACCGCTGCTAATTCCAAATCATGGGTAGGATAATTCTTTTCATGTTCCTTTAATTGTCTAGAGGCGTAGGTAATCACTTTCCCATTTTGCATAAGTACGGCTCCGAGTCCCAGTTTGGATGCATCGCTGTACATATCGAAACCCATATCGCTCTCGGGAAGAGTCAATATTGGAGCGCTAGTCAGCCTCCTTTTCAGTTCAGAGAAGCTCTTCTCACATTCGTCGGTCCAGATATATTTCCTATCTTTCTTAGTCAGAGCTGTCATAGGAGCTGCAATCCGAGAGAAGTTCTCTACGAATTTTCTGTAATAGCCTGCTAGCCCCAGAAAACTTCTGACCTCGCTGGCATTCTTGGGTCTGGACCAGTTACTTACGGCCTCAATTTTGATTGGGTCGACCATCACTCCGTCCTTGGAGATAACATGTCCCAAGAATGATACTTGGTTCAGCCAGAACTCACATTTCGAAAATTTAGCATATAGTTGTTCCTTCTGAAGAATCTGTAATACTATACTCAGGTGCTCAGCATGTTCTTCGGGAGTTCTCGAATATATAAGGATATCGTCGATAATGACGATCACAAATCTGTTGAGGAATGCCGAGAATACTCAATTCATTAAATCCATAAACATAGCTGGCGCATTGGTAACTCCAAATGGCATAACTACGAACTCATAATGTCCGTATCTGGTTCGGAAAGCCGTCTTCGGTATATCCTCCTTTTTCACCCTAACTTGGTGATAACCAGATCTCAAGTCAATCTTAGAGAATACCGTGGCTCCCTTCAGTTGATCGAACAGGTCATCTATCCTGGGTAGAGGGTACTTGTTCTTGATAGTCACGTTGTTCAACGCCCGATAATCGATACACATTCGCATCGACCCATCCTTCTTTTTCACGAACAGTACGGGAGCTCCCCAGGGAGAATGACTAGGGCGGATGAGTCCCTTGTCAAGTAGCTCTTGTAACTGTCCTTGTAACTCCTTTAATTCCGTCGGCGCCATACGGTACGGTGCCTTAGAAATGGGGTTAGTACCAGGAACCAACTCAATTGCAAATTCTATATCTCTTTCAGGTGCTAACCCTGGTAAGTCATCGGGAAATACCTCTGGGTAATTGCATACGACTTTGACGTCTTCTAGCTTTTACCCGTTCCCACCACATCCTGGCGTCGCCAGTGAGGCAGAACGAGACACATTTAATTTTCTCATGCTCGGGCCAGTCTAATAATTCCACTGTGCTCTCAACTGTCTTGAGCCAGGCCTGGGCGTCCCAGGGCTCGCAGGTGCCCGAGAACTTTTCCGGCTTCAGACTCTGCCACTGAATCAGATAGGCCTCCTGTCGGACTCCTTGGACCGGAGTGTCCGGGGGTGCCTGTGCAGTTGGAGGCTCAGTAGGCATTACATTTTGACTTCCCTGCGGGGTTGCAGTGTTCCCCTGCTGGGTCATCAGAGTGTTTATTATCTGCTGTTGTTCAGTGACCTGACGCTGCAGATCTGTGATCACTTGCATCATATCAGGTGGGGGTACTGTCTCGTTACCCCGATTGCTACGTCTTCTATCCATATCTATCATACAGATGATAAATAAGCTAACATAAGAATTAATGCTACTTTTTCTTGTTATGCAAGCATAAATCATCTCTATATTATGCAAGCATAAATCATCTCTATTTATATCATTACTGTACATGAAATAAAGTAAAGCGAGATTAGGATCTCTTACTTGGAAGCGGCAGGATGAAGCTTGATGTGTGTGTGGTGGAGGGGAAACCTGCTCTGATACCAACCTGTAACGCCCGCCCTTATATCTACCCTAAAGGCGGGGTTACGGGTCCATACATTCATATAATTTATCATGTTAAGCATGTATATCAAGTAGAACAATTACAAAGCAAGAAAAGTAGTAAGCATGCTTGAGCAAAAACCTATCATTTATCAACATGTATTTACAAGATAATAGGAGATCATTTAACTTCGTAATTTACTGATCTAAACATGGTTTGAGCAAGATAGAGCATGGCATAAATCTAAACATAACCTACTGCAAGTGATCCAATTAAACACTATAGCAAAGCATCAATAAATACCCTATAGCATGGAATCTCAAGTAGGAATGTAGCATGAGTTATCTAACATGACATAGGTTCCATATCTCTAACTTGACCAACAGTAGAGTAGTCATAGTCATCACTCAGTATAGTAATACAACTTGTAATCTTTTAGTGGAAGCAATTTAGATTCTAAACAAAAATGGTAGATAAGAATCCTTCTTTCCTTCCCGAGCCATCACCACACACATCCATTAGCTTTCCCTCTGCCTCTTCCTTTAGTTCAAGTATTTCTTACCGCTATCTGCAGCATAAGAAAACAACATGAAACTAGTAAGCAAAACATGCTTAGTAAGAATCCGGGCTTACTCGCAAAAATCCATATCGATACATCATATCATGTACACAGTAATCAAGATAGAATTATAAGCATCATAAGCATCACATCACATATTTCTAAGTGCTTTACAGAACAAGATCATATCAATATAGAATTGTAAGCATCATAAGCATCACATCAAATATTTCTAAGTGCTTTACAGAACAAGATCATCACATAATGAGAAAATGCTTTTCAAAAGGTTCCATAAAGGTAAGTACTTAAAAATATAATATCATCTAGGGCCCAGTTGTAGTACCACATCAAGCGCGTTCCCTAATGAGTTGGGGTAGCGAGCCACCAATCCATTTAGGGCAGGACCCTTCCGTCCTACCAATGCCATGACCTTCAGTTAACATGTACATTGGATTTGTTTAATGACCCCCTTCCGAGTCGGGTACACAACTTTCAAAGTAAAGTATCTTAATATGCAATTACACATATATGTATATGCTTAAAGGTACTCCTAATAACATCTTAAAGGGACACACCACTCATCAAGGGTGCTCATGATCCCCTAGGGACACACCACACATTTAGGGGTGCTGTTGATCCCAATTTCAGTAGAGTATCCTTTTTCAAGCATATTATCAACCACATCATGTTCATGTCATAAGGGTACCCCATGGGCTATAAGGCATGCTTTTATACCTAACAAGATAGGTCACATAAATTATACACACATCATATAAGTGGTAGCATGCTTCATGGTTTCATTAAGTACTTCCCAACCCTAGAACCATGATTGGCCGAAAGTCAAGGGTAGGGAATTCTTTTGGTTTTTCAATCAAGCATTCATTCAAGCATTTCTACAAACACCTCAAGTGCACTTCATGTTAACAATTGAAACATGGTTTATACTTCAAAGTGAGGTTAGCTTCCACTAACCCTAATTTACAATGGGTGGCCGAAACTTATAGGATGGCTAGGCTAGGTTTTTGACATCCAAACTTCACACAAACATTTACACAAACACTTCATCTACACTACTAATCATGGGAACATAGTAGGATAGCAAGCAACCCAAAAACCCTAGCCTTCCTCCTCTTGGCCGAAACCTTGTAGGGTACCAAACCCTAATTTTTGTCCTTCCAAAAAAATTTAGAAACATCACATATGAGTATAAAGTCCCTAAGGGTACTAGCATGCATCAAGGTTTGATCAAAAACCTTCTCTTGGACCCCCATGCATAGGGTGGCCGAAACTTCCTTTAGGAAGTTTCCTTGTGATTTTTCAAAAGAATGAAACAAGCAAACATTCAATAGCAATTATACTGCAGGCGAGAGGACACTTACTTCCTTGCGCTGGAATTTCACCTTCTCTTAAAACCGTAGGGTACCCTAGACTTGGAGGGCAAGTGCAAATCCTTCTCAAATCTTCTCTAGGGCTCCTTAGACTTAGTAGAGGGCAAGAACCTTCAATGGGTCCTCTTCCTTTCAAATTCCCTAGGGTTAGAAACCTAGGGTGGTGTTTTCGAAAATGGAAAGGGAGAAAGAGGGTTCTTGATTTTTCGAAAAGTGAAGTGGGGAAGAAGAAGAGGAAGTGTAACTTCCTTTCCCCCTCTCTTATTTATACTCTTCTCATGAAAAAGCATGTCTCTTCGCTTCCCTCGATTTAACAAGAATGTTTCCTATCCTCTCTACAAGAAATATTGCTTGGTTCATTGGTTATGACATGGTGAGTGCAACTAGGAGCTTCAAGGTTCAATCCTTGCTTCCTCCTTTCTACCTTTTTTTTTTATCATAATTTGCACTAATCCATATCAAAGCCCATTAAGCCAAGTCCATCATGAAATTTCATAATATTAATAATATTTCATGAATTCTTAATATTTCATAATATTCCATAAATATTATTCTATAACATTTTTAATATTTCATATTATTCCATAAATATTATTTCATAATATTTTTAATATTTCATATTCATGAATATGATATTTCATGCATTCATGACATTTCATTAATAAAATAGTTTCATGACATTTCATAGAATGTGATTGCATGAAATTTATATCATTTCATTATAACCATTTTTCCATACATCGTCATGATATTATATTGAAAATTTGGGGTGTTACAATCCCAGTAGTAGAGTAACGGCACGGTCGACGGTCGACGGTCAAGACCGCCAAATGGGCCGCCAAATGGGCCGGGTCGTTACACTTTCCAAGTTCTTAAGAGGTTACTCCGCCTACACCAAAGGATCCTTTTAGTGGGCTTTTTAATGCCTTGGATTAGCAACCACTCTTATTGTAACCAAGAAAAAAGTATCCTCTTCTTTTATAATTGTTTATGTTTGATTTATTTATTTTGACTACTTAACTATTCTGTACATCATTGCTTAGAGAATAGCAAAAGATTAGTTGTAATTTTCAGGGCTATTGACCCCCCTCTAGCCGACCTACACAAGACCTAGAGAAGTCACATGATCCCTAGTTGCTCCTCACTCCAGCTTGAGCTCTAGCTTCCATTTCACTCCAGTTCTACTCCATTTCCGCTCCAAATCGCGTCTTGTTAATAAAATCATGCAAAGGGTAGATCTCCGAACAAATAGGGAAGCAATGATAGTGAAGTTATACAAAATAGGATGCAATAAATTAAGTTATGCTCATGAAATTGAAGTAGATGTGCATTAAATAATGCATAAAATCATATATAATCTATGCACATCAATTTTTCAAAAAATGAGTTTTTTAAAATACACGTGATTCACCCTCCCCTCTCATATACATCCGATCCTACACCATCTAGGAGACATGACTGTGCACTGTGGATGACACAGTCATGTTGTGTGAATGACATAGCTATACCGTGTGGAGAACATGGGAGTAGGGCACGACCTGCATAACAAGCACGACCAAGAGGGTAATGATGGCCCTATTTTAGCTTTTCTTCCTCCCTTTTGCCTCCACACTCATGGAAAAGTTCCACGGCTAGCTCATGGAGGCCAAAAAATCTTGAAAACAAAACAAACTCAAATTAAACACTATAACAAAGATTAAAACAAAAAAAAAATACAAATGAAAGGACCCTTGGGTTGCTTCCCAAGAAGTGTTCATTTAAGATCATAAGTTCAACCCCTTTCTTGCTAAATTGGGAGCCTTGGCCTTGAAGGGGAGATGTTCCCCTCCATTGTGGCGACAAGCCTCTACCCTATCCTTCCAGGCATGTGCTGGAGTGATGAATTTTTCATTTTGAGTGGGAGGCCTCCTCTAATTACTCACTGGACTTGACATAACATTCGGCGGGCTTCCATGAGGGTGAAATGGAGTTTCTTTTTGTTGGAACTTATCCAACCTATTGTTGCAACATTCAATAACAGAAGAATCATTAGTGACCTTAGACAAAACGAATTCAAGTTGTAGGATCGTAAAGAGTGATAGAGGGGGGTGAATATCGCTTTGAAAAATATTTCAGATTTAAATAAGTTACGCAATAGAATAAAAGAGAACACAAGAAAGCAATCGCTAACACAAGTTAGTTTTACCTGGATTGGAGCTTGTGATGACTCCTACACAAAGGCCCACGGTCCTTGATTGTTTACTTTGAGCAATCACTATCAATCCGTGAAATGTGCACAAGATACAATAATATGAAAGTTAAGCACAAGATTAATGCAACAAAAACCGACAACATCAAACAGAATGTAGAGAATATCACATCATTGTCAGAGCAGCATTTTGTCATCATCGGAAGCTTGTTTTTGTAGTACATAGATGAGCACTAGTTATGAAAGCGTTGTTCTGATCTCTAGTGGAAGGGCCCTTATATAGGGTTATACGGGCACCCGTATAAGGCCTCACGGGCACTCGTGTTACTGCGATCTAGCTGCTGGCTTATCCCTACCTGGTCCAAGGTTTATCCGCACTGGGGCGCCTGACTGCTCTCGGGCGCCTATGTTGCTAATGCGGAGCCACCACTCAATGTGCACCAATTCAACCAAGCCTTGGTTGAGTCATAGGTACACAAGTGCCCAAGTCCCTCTCAAGTGCCTATGTTCTTGAGCGCCTAAGTCCCTCTCGGGCACCTGAGTGTCGTTAGTCACTAATTCGCTTAGCTGCAACACAGGATTAGTCCAACAGATAATATGCAAAATGAAAATGCATGCAATGGCAGTCAGTGTTGTCTGATCCTGACATTCACGTTTCCTCTTCCAGGGAATGCGTCCTCATTTACTCTACTCTGGAGAAGTTACCTATTATCAACTGACACCTCCAGTTATACATTTGGTCGACCTCTAATCACTTCGGATCTTGCAATGTCGGTAACTCGACCTGTCCCCACTTCTATCTGTTGTTCTTGCTTGCCTAAGACTTCTGCCCTATCTTCCATATCAGACTTCGATGCTCAACCCTCGGTCAGGTCTTCGTACCTAGTCTTTCGAACTAGGTTTTCATGTCCAACCCTCAATTAGGTCTTCGTGCCCAACTTCACTCACCAGGACTTCAGTGCCCATTCCTCGACCAAGACTTTGTGCTTAACCCTGCAGATCAAGACTTTATGCCTAGTTACACTAGAACATTCCTATACACTCAGTGTAACTGATTAGAAATAAAAAACACATAACTTTGAACCCTTTGTCATTATCAAAATAAAGTTTGATCTAGTACTTTCAGCACCAACACTAGTTTATCCTTACCAACACCTAAAGATAATTTGTGGTTTTTGACATCAATAACTACCTCGACGGTGATGAGGAAACACCTTCCAAGAATTGTGAGACTCTTGGGGGTCTTCTTCCATGTCTTGGACGATGAAATTAGTAGGGATGGTAAAACCCCCTACTTCTACTAGCTCATGTTCAAGAATTCTCATAGGGTACCGACATATATGATCGGCAAATTGTAAAGCCATGGTAGTTGATTTCAAATCGCCTAATCTCAGCTAATTACAAATTGAGAAAGGAATGAGACTTACACTAGAGCCCAAGTAACAGAAAGCCTTACCGATAAGCATCATTCCTATCTTGCAAAAATAGAAAAACTTTCTGGGTCTTGGAACTTTAAAGACAAGTTGTCTAGAAATAGAGCACTGCTCAACTCAGTCAAAGCGATGGTCTCATAACCATCTTCTTCATCTTTCTTGGCATTGGCTAGTTTTTGAGGGAAGGGAATTAGTTGCATTTTTTGTGAGTTAGGAGGAAACTCTTCACCCTCAATAGTATTCTCCTCCTCCCCTTACGTGTCACTATGGTGAGAGGGGGGAAGGAGAAGGCTCTCCATAAATATATTTTTCCTTATTAAAAGCAATCACATTGGACTCTCCCAAGGTCCATCCGCTTCGTAGCTTAACTTTGTTACGGTGTTCCACTAGATTTACCTCTGGCTTTCCTAGAAATATCTCTTGTGTCCTTGAAGGAGATGATGTTATCTGAGCCACTTGACTATCAAGTATTTTCATGTATTTTTTAGAGTTTTCCATCCTCTGATTTAGTTTCTTAAAGTCGTTCTTCATTTCTAACTAAGTCTCTAGAATCTCCTCAAACATATTACATATTTTCTATCCAACGATGTTGATAACTTTGTTGTTATTATGGATGATAGCTTTGTTGTTGTCCCGGTTGATAACTTTGTCGTTGCCCTATTAGATGCCCTTGATCTTGATTGTTCTTGTAGGAGAAGACGGAAGATTTTTCCAACCCGAATTCTATGTGTTGGAGTATGCATTATTTTGCCTCGTGTTGAAGTTGTTAATTGCATCACATTGTTCAATCTGAGCTAATTGTGCTAAAATTGCTCCAAGGGGGCAAGCCTCTTATGTATGCTCCGTACCTCCACAAGACTCACAAACTCTAACAATAGAATTTACCGCATTGGTCCCCATAGATTCAAACATCTTGTCAAGATATCTTTGCAAAAATTAAACATAAAGCATCGATATCATATTTCCTAGGTCACATAATAGGAATCCTAGGAAAGGGGCTTCCACTTCTTTCAAATGCCCACTGATAGATGATAGATCAAAGTCGGTAGGCTAGAGGGGGGGTGAATAGCGTTTTTCAAATCTTTCATGTACCTACATTGTTAGTTGCACAGCGGAAACAATAATAAAGAAAACAAACAACGCTAACAAAGAGAATTTACTTGGTATTCGCCCCGGCCGGGTGACTAATCCAAGAATCCGTCGGTGGATCACTCCCCGGATAACCTCCGGCTAACTCTGTCGCTCCTTGTGGGTGGAGAAACCTCTCCACAGCACGTTGACACGACCTGAGCACAGAGACTACTATCTTGCATTTAACCAAGACAAGATTCGTCAAGAATCTCAGCCACCACGAAATCCTCTTTAAATAGGACTCAGGCTGAAACCCTCGCCACCAGTCAACTGCCAATTTACCAGTTGACTGGTCTATCCTTAATTGCTAACCAACGGCTAGCCCAACGGCTAGTTTTCAGGGTTACCAGTCGACTACCATTTTACCAGTCGACTAGTCCAGCCCCGAAATCATTCTGTGAGTTTTACCAGTCACTGCCTCCATGGAAGTCGATTGCCCCATGCACACACCTAGGGTTTCCCTTCCTGAGTACACTTATCTCAGCACTCGACCCCTAGGATTCCCGGAATACAATCACACATCACTCGTACCCTCACGACTCGACTGACTCCTCATCCGCAGCCTCGACTATTGCCTTCGCGCCCTCTTCATCTTCGGCTCCCATCCCTCGGATGCACGCAAGCCTTCAGCTTGCCTCCATGCCATCCTTCACGTATGCCTCGAAGTCCGCGCCCATCAGCTCATCGTCCCTGCTCTCCAAGGTCCCTCGGGTGCACACAAGCCTCCAGCTTGTCTCCATGCCACCCTTTACCGTACTGAGGCCGTCCAGTCAAGTCCATATGTGTAACCTGTACAACCTGCACACTCAACATACACATATAAGAACACAAGGATAAACCTAGCTTAAACCCTTTGCCCAAACATCAAAATACTTGGTCACTCCGAACCACATATTACCTCAACAATCTCCCCCTTTTTTATGTTTGGCAATACGTTTAAGTTAGGGAAATCAAAATAGTAGTCAATAGAAAAAATAATGCATATGCAATGCACACATGGATCCTATCCCAAGGCATCTCACACCTAACCCTCCAAGTTAGGACTTTTCACACCTAACCCTCTAAGTTAGGTCTTTTCACCAAAATGGGTTTTTTAAAGCTTCTCCAAAGCTCCCCCTACATTGGACTTACAAAGGCTTTTTAAGAACCTCTTCTAGGTTCCCCATACGCCAAGAATGGAGCAACCATGCTCCCCCTTAATCTTAGCTCCCCCTAAACCTAAGGTTTCTAGCAAAGGTAAGGTTTCCCAACTTAAACCCAACTTTCTCCCCCTTTGGCATACATCAAACATACCCCAATAATATCCCAATTATCGATTCTTTTAATCCCTAATGATCATAAACAGCGTGGACTAACCCCCTATACACTTGTTTTCCATCATTCGGACCCAAGTCAGCTGCTGGATGCCCACACCAACCCTGACCAGTCGACTGCCCCCAGGGCAGTCGATTGATACTCTGATTTATCAGTTTTCTGGCCAATTTTAGAATTATGCCAGAAATTCCATAAATCTCCAAAAATTCTCAAATTTCATGGTGAACTTTGTGTTACCCATACCTACTTGGGAATAATACATTTCACCATGTATCTATCATGGTTCCCAAGTTTTACACAAAACCCAAATGATTCCTATGAAAATTAAGGCAAACAAGGAGGCAACCTCCCCCTTAACCTATGTCTTCTCCCAATTTTTATTTTTCCAAGGTTAAGTTTCTACCCAACTTAACACCATGTTGAGTTATACCCAACCCAACACCCGAGTTCTTCCCCCTTGGACACCATTAAAGGCTTGCTCCCAAGCAACCTTACCCCTAGGGCCAAAAGACCTCATCAAACTCGGAAAAACTCTAATGATTTGCAAGCACACTTGCTAGGATATACCCTATCCTAGAAAAATATGATTTCATGAAAACCATAAACGTGCTTGACTTTTGGTACAACTCCTCATTTCCTCAAAAGATTTTGTATCAATTTTCAAATGTATCTCTAATTCCATGTGTTTGTCAAATCTACCCATCATAATTCGACACATGGAATCATCCTCAATTCTTTCCTCTACATTCATCAAGAATTTATCATTTGATATCATTTATTGAATTTAAAGCCCTCACCAATTTTCCTTAAATTCCATGATATCCACATAGCCTCATTTTATGTAATCACTATTAAATCATGAGGCAAGGCATTATTTAAAGAGTATAATCAAGTATTTAACTTTAAGGACATATCTTATCCTCCAAAATACCTTTTCTCTCTAGCCTTACTGGATCAGTCGACTACCCCTGGGGCAGTCGACACCCAAAATTCAGAGAATGTTTCTGGGCTGAGATCAGTCGACTACCCTTGGGGCAGTCGACTGTGTAACGCCCACTTTCAAGTGTTGGTGAGAGCCCTAGAGCCGATCATGTAATGATTGTATGGACTAATTTGTATCATATTCCTATGTATAAATAAAGGCATGATTTATGGTTATTATACTTACGTGTATTTGTGCCAATTAACTAAGTATAATAATGTCCTTGAGTAGAAGGTTCTTATCTATATCAATCGATTGGTTGAATCGATAGCGAGATGATATAGAGAACATTACTCTAAATAATTCCTAGTCAAGTATTAACATTCTAGGACAATGTTAATACGTAGAGGCTAGCATGTAAGTCAACATGATGACTTGATCTCACAAGTCATGGATATAGAGATATCAAGTTGACACATGGGTATGCATTGGAGAATGTATACTGAATGACCCGCCATGAGAAAGTATCATGGATTGTTATATGAGTGTCATATACTTTCTCATGTGGCTATTAGTATGACTATTAGTCCTTGGACCTGAAGTCACCATGGATTCCTACATAAGGAGTTACGTACTTTGGCTTCGTCAAACGTCACCCGTAAATGGGTGGACTATAAAGGCGATTACTGGGTATGTAACAAATTATGGAGAGGGATGTGAGTGATGTAGATGGGATCTATCCCTCCTATATGACGGGAGCGATATCGTATTCTTGATAGAGTTAGACCACAAAGTGCATGGCCATGCCCAAGTGAGTCAATATGAGATATTGAGCTCATTTGATTAGTGTGAGTCTACTTGGAGTTCAAGATATAGATTGACTCGAGGATGACACGGTCTATGCCTCAATTGAGTCAATCTAGATATCAAGGATAGAGGGACATTATCATATATTGTGAGAGTCACAATTATTAGTCACAAGGTGATGTTGGATCTCAACATTCTTGTAACTTGGGTAGCAATGATGTGTTGCTAGATACCGCTCATTGCTTATGTTTCTAAGAGGTTAGAAGCATTGCCAACGTTACAAGAACCTATAGGGTCACACGCAAAGAACAAATAGATGGAGAAAAATTGAAGTCAAGTTTGACTTGGCTAAATATGGAAAGCCCATAAAAGGCAAGTTTGACTTGACCTAAATCCAAATCAAGTTTGACTTGACTTGGTTCCACTTCAAGTTAGACTTGACATGGGAGAAGAAGTGAAGTCAAGTTTGACTTGGCTAAATATGGAAAGTCCATAAAAGGCAAGTTTGACTTGACCTAAATCCAAATCAAGTTTGACTTGACTTGGTTCCACTTCAAGTTAGACTTGACATGGGAGAAGAAGTGAAGTCAAGTTTGACTTGGCTATTTATGGAAAGTCCATAAAAGGCAAGTTTGACTTGACCAAAACCCACCTCACCTTTGTTTGACCAAGTGTTGACTTGGTTTTCCCCCCCATTTGAATTTCGAATTCAAATTGAAAGGGGATATAGAAGGCCACCTAATGGCACTTAATAGCCATTATGGCCGGCCACCTAATGGCCATTAATGGCCATTAAGTGGCCGGCCACCATGAGGAAACAAAACCGATGTTTTTGTTTCATTTTGGGTGTGTGAGGCTTTTCTTCTTCTCTCTGGATTTTTGGTGGTAGTGCTTCTTCGACCTCTCCTCTTGGCCGAAAGCTAGAGGGTGCTAGCACACCTAAGCTTTTGATCCATCTTCATTTGTTCGCGTGGATACGTATAGAGGAGTGTCTGCTTTGACACTCTAAGAGATCCGGCGGCCTTTTGGACAAGCGGGAAAGCGAAGGGCTACGCGTCAAGGGTAATGATTCTTATCATGTAGATCTAATGTAGATTAAACTCGTACTCGTAATTTATTTTTATGTTCGCACGGATCCGTGGCCGAACTTCTGGGGTTTCCGCAACGCAAAAAGCGGTTTTTGCGGCCTAGAATTTCTAACAGTGGTATCAGAGCCACGTGCGAACCTTGTACGAGTTTAAATTTGTTTTTTTTTGTATTAGATACAAAATTTACAGACAAATAATATTCTGTAATTTTTCGAAATTTATAGAATTTATGGGTATTTTTCTCATGAAGTCGAAGCAACAAGTGTTCGGACACTTGTAGGCTTCACCGATCGAGAAAAACTTTCCGAAACGGAAAGATCTCGCTATAATTTTTCGGGACAGCGGCTTAAGTTGCTGTAAGGTGATTTTGGGACACTCGCGAAATTCATTTCGCGAGTAGGGGCGCTGCCCCTAACCCCGCGAGGGGCATTGTCCCGCGATCGTGCCCGAAAATCGTGTAGCGGGACCGTTACGGAAGTGTAACTCATAATATTGTAAAATTGTCGAAAAAAATTATAGAAATTTATTTAAAATACATAATTTGGAATTATGTATGGATTTGTGATTATCATGGCCCAATAAAAAAAACCCAATATGATTGGAATGTGTTGTAATTCATATTACGGTCTGCGTACCGTTTTTGTGGTTGTGCGTGTTGTATAGTGTATGCGACCTGCGAGTCGGCTTCTTTTATTTTATTTATGTATTTTCTTATTTTGTAATGTCCAAAATGAAGACGATGGATGGTCCATCAGAAGACGGAGTTATGGAGGGAGCCGACGACACATGGCGGTCAAAGGAGAAGCTTGGAGAAGCGAAACCCTAGGTTGACCGTCCGATCTTCTCATTGGCTTGAGAAGATCGTAGTAGGGCCATGATCCAATCACAAATTAAATTATTTTATTATTTGCTTGTATGTGATGCATGCTAGAGTAAAATAATTAGAGCCTTGTGTATATGATACACCCTCTCTCTTGCGATTAGATTCGATCTAATTCAAATCAACTCCGACTCGTAAATGCCTACCAAGTTTTGATACCTATCACTACCTCGATCATTTGTTGTTGTTGAATCTGCCAAAGCAGAGCAACACATTTAATCTTGGTAGGGTACGGAGGGACAATCTTGGTCCCGCCTATCACGGCTTGGGTGAGAACAAACTCAATCAGATTGAGTGAAACTAGTTAACTCGGTCGGATCGAGTCTAACTATAGGCATATTCCAATCGTTGGAAAGGTAGGATAAAAATCACATTTATATTAAAACTTGGGCGATTTAGCCAAAGCTAACTCAAGTTTTTATGTAAATGTAAATTTTAATCCTATAAACAAGAGTTGCATAGAAATGTAATCGGTAAATTGTTACCTACCGATCGTACTAAGTCTTGGGCGATTTAGCCAAAGCTAACTCAAGGCTTAGTATGATGTGGATCTTGTCCCACTATATTATAGTTAAATTAGATAGAATCTTGTAGCGTGGTTTGACCACATCTATGACTTGATTCTACAAAATTTCTATAATTCAGTGGGAGAATGGTTTAATTAAAGGCCTAATTAAATGATAGTTGGAATGTGATAATTTATTTTCTGCATTTTATTGTTGTAGATTGCCATGTCGACAAACGCAAATACTCTCTCCCTGCGATCTGTCCTTGAGAAGGACAAGCTCAACGGAGCAAACTTCCTGGACTGGTACAGGAACTTGAGAATAGTTCTCAAGCAAGAACGTAAACTGTACGTTCTGGAGCAGCCTATTCCTGAGGCACCTCCTGCCAGTGCCACGCGAGCTGACCGTGATGCTCACAAGAAGCATCAAGATGACGCATTAGATGTGTCATGCCTTATGCTCGCAACCATGAACTCTGAGCTTCAGAAGCAACATGAGTTAATGGATGCTTTCGATATGGTTGAGCATCTGCGTTAACTATATCAAGGACAAGCAAGGCACGAGAGATTTGAGATCTCTAAGGCACTGTTTCAGTGCAAGATGCAAGAAGGGACTCCCGTAGGTCCCTATGTACTCAAGATGATTGGGTACATAGAGAATTTACAGAGATTGGGATTCCCACTGGGCCAAGAGCTGGCCACAGACTTGATCTTGCAGTCCCTACCCGAAAGTTATAGTCAATTTGTCATGAATTGGAACATGAATGAAATTGACAAGCCCCTGCCTGAGATGCTCAGCATGTTGAGAACTGCTGAGCTCAATCTTAAGAAGGCCAAGCCCATTTTGATGGTGCAGAAGGACAAAGGTAAGGGCAAAGCACTGAAACCCAAAGGAGGGGTTGCCAAGGATGCCACCTGCTTCCACTGCGGTGAGACCGGACACTGGAAGCGGAACTGCAAGAAATATATGGAAGATCTCCAGAAGAAGAGAAGTCAGACTTCTACTTCAGGTATTCATGTTATAGAAGTCAATTTGTCTATTTCTACATCATGGGTATTAGATACCGGATGTGCTTCTCACATTTGTACTAATGTGCAGGCGCTGAGAAATAGCAGGACATTGACAAAGGGCGAGGTGGACTTACGAGTTGGCAATGGAGCAAGAGTTGCTGCTGTTGCTACAGGAGTTTATATGCTATCTCTGCCCTCTGGGCTTGTACTAGAGTTAGATGATTGTTATTATGTGCCTGCTCTGACTAAGAACATAGTTTCTGTTTCTTGTTTAGACAAGAAAGGATTTTCGTTTATAATAAAGAACAAATGTTGTTCAGTTTATTTGAATGAAATGTTCTATTGTAGTGCACCTCTGATGAACGGACTCTATCTTCTAGACTTAGAAAACCCTATCTATAACATAAATACCAAAAGGCTCAAGTCTAATGACTTGAACCAAACCTATATCTGGCACTGTCGCTTAGGCCATATAAATGAGAGTCGCCTATCCCAGCTCCATAGAGATGGTTTGCTGGACTCATTTGATTTTGAATCATTTGAGACATGCGAGTCTTGCCTTCTTGGCAAGATGACCAAGACTCCATTCAGTGGACACAGCGAAAGAGCAACCGATTTGTTAGGTCTTATACATAGCGATGTATGTGGCCCTTTCAATGTTGCTGCCAGAGGTGGTTATAGGTACTTCATTACATTTACTGATGATTTCAGTAGATATGGTTATGTGTACTTGATGACACATAAGTCAGAATCCTTTGAAAAGTTCAAAGAATTCAAGAATGAAGTACAAAACCAGCTTGGCAAGAGTATTAAAATACTTCGATCAGATCGAGGTGGAGAATACCTCAGCCATGAGTTCCGTGACTATCTAGCTGAGTGTGGGATTCTGTCCCAACTCACTCCTCCTGGAACACCACAATGGAATGATGTGTCCGAAAGGAGGAATCGTACCCTATTAGATATGGTGCGATCCATGATGAGTCACACAGATCTTCCTATATCCTTTTGGGGATATGCTCTGGACACGGCAGCCTTCACTCTTAACCGTGTTCCATCAAAGGCTGTAGTAAAGACACCATATCAGATATGGACTGGGAAGAATCCCCAGATGTCTTTTATGAGGATTTGGGGTTGTGAGGCTTACGTTCGACGTCAAGTCTCAGACAAACTGGGACCCAAATCTGATAAGTGCTATTTTGTAGGATATCCCAAGGAAACGAAGGGATATTACTTCTACATTCCCAGTCAGCACAAAGTGTTTGTGGCGAAGACTGGGGTTTTTCTAGAACGGGACTTTGTTTCTAGAAAAACTAGTGGGAGTACGTTCGATCTTGAAGAACTTCAAGATATGGACCAAAGCACTGAGGCCTTGATGGAGGTTGAACAGGAACCACAAAGTGTTGTGGATCATGAGGTTGTTACACAAGGAGTTATGGAACAACATCCTGTTCAAGTAGACCTACCTCTTCGCAGGTCTGGTAGGGTACGTCATCAGCCTGAGAGATATTCATTTCTCTTGTCTGATGACAATGACGTTGTGCTCATTGAGAATGAGCCTACAACCTATCAGGAAGCTGTGATGAGCCCAGACTCTGAGAAATGGCTTGAGGCCATGAGATCCGAGATGGATTCCATGTACACCAACCAAGTTTGGACCTTGGTTGATCCACCTGAAGGGGTAAAACCCATTGGGTGTAAGTGGGTCTTTAAGAGAAAGACTGACATGGGAGGACTTACGCATACCTATAAGGGTAGACTGGTAGCAAAGGGTTTCAAACAAATTCATGGTATTGACTATGATGAAACCTTTTCTCCAGTAGCGATGTTCAAGTCCATTCGGATCATGCTTGCTATTGCAGCATACCACGATTATGAGATCTGGCAGATGGATGTCAAAACCGCGTTCCTGAATGGGAACCTACTCGAGGATGTGTACATGACACAACCTGAGGGTTTTGTAGATCCAAAGCATACTGGCAGAGTATGCAAGCTGCAAAGGTCCATTTATGGACTAAACAAGCTTCTCGGAGCTGGAATCTTCGATTCGATGATGCAATCAAACAGTTTGGTTTCATCAAGAATGAAGATGAACCCTGTGTCTACAAGAGGGTTGAAGGAAACATAGTAGTTTTCCTCATATTATATGTGGATGACATACTATCATTGGGAATGATATTCCTATGCTTCAGTCTGTGAAGACTTGGCTGGGAAATTGTTTCTCAATGAAGGACTTAGGTGAAGCAGCCTGTATTTTAGGCATCAAGATCTATAGAGATAGATCTAAGAGATTGCTTGGCCTAAGTCAGAGTACATACATTGACAAGGTCTTACTTCGGTTTGCCATGCAGAATTCCAAGAAAGGATTTCTGCCTATGTCACATGGTATGAGTCTTTCGAAGACTCAAAGTCCCTCTTCTAGAGAGGAGAGAGACCGCATGGATCGATCCCTTATGCCTCGGCCATAGGATCTATCATGTACGCCATGCTATGTACTCGTCCTGATGTCTCGTATGCTTTAAGTATGACGAGCAGATACCAGTCAGATCCAGGTGAGCGTCACTGGATAGCGGTCAAGAATATTCTTAAGTACTTGAGAAGGACTAAAGAATATTTCTTGATATATGGAGGCGATGAGGAGCTAACTGTAAAGGGTTACAGTGATGCCAGCTTCCAAACCGACCAGGATGATTATCGGTCGCAGTCAGGGTTCGTGTTTTGTCTGAATGGCGGCGCTGTGAGCTGGAAGAGTTCGAAGCAGGACACAGTTGCTGATTCTACAACAGAGGCTGAGTATATTGCTGCATCAGAGGCAGCAAAGGAGGCAGTTTGGATCCGCAAGTTCGTTGCAGAGCTTGGGGTGGTTCCTAGCATTGCAGATCCCATAGAGCTCTATTGTGACAATAATGGAGCTATTGCGCAGGCTAAGGAACCTCGCTCACACCAGCGGACCAAACATATACTACGGCGCTTCCATCTCATTCGAGAGATCATCGATAGAGGAGATGTGAAGATATGCAGAGTACCCACAGAGGCGAATGTCGCAGATCCCCTGACCAAGGCTTTGGCACAGACAAAGCATGATGGTCACACTAGATCATTGGGTATTAGATACTACAGTGATTGGCACTAGTGCTAGTGGGAGATTGTTGGTGAGAGCCCTAGAGCCGATCATGTAATGATTGTATGGACTAATTTGTATCATATTCCTATGTATAAATAAAGGCATGGTTTATGGTTATTATACTTACGTGTATTTGTGCCAATTAACTAAGTATAATAATGTCCTTGAGTAGAAGGTTCTTATCTATATCAATCGATTGGTTGAATCGATAGCGAGATGATATAGAGAACACTACTCTAAATAATTCCTAGTCAAGTATTAACATTCTAGGACAATGTTAATACGTAGAGGCTAGCATGTAAGTCAACATGATGACTTGATCTCACAAGTCATGGATATAGAGATATCAAGTTGACACATGGGTATGCATTGGAGAATGTATACTGAATGACCCGCCATGAGAAAGTATCATGGATCGTTATATGAGTGTCATATACTTTCTCATGTGGCTATTAGTATGACTATTAGTCCTTGGACCTGAAGTCACCATGGATTCCTACATAAGGAGTTACGTACTTTGGCTTCGTCAAACGTCACCCGTAAATGGGTGGACTATAAAGGCGATTACTGGGTATGTAACAAATTATGGAGAGGGATGTGAGTGATGTAGATGGGATCTATCCCTCCTATATGACGGGAGCGATATCGTATTCTTGATAGAGTTAGACCACAAAGTGCATGGCCATGCCCAAGTGAGTCAATATGAGATATTGACTCATTTGATTAGTGTGAGTCTACTTGGAGTTCAAGATATAGATTGACTCGAGGATGACACGGTCTATGCCTCAATTGAGTCAATCTAGATATCAAGGATAGAGGGACATTATCATATATTGTGAGAGTCACAATTATTAGTCACAAGGTGATGTTGGATCTCAACATTCTTGTAACTTGGGTAGCAATGATGTGTTGCTAGATACCGCTCATTGCTTATGTTTCTAAGAGGTTAGAAGCATTGCCAACGTTACAAGAACCTATAGGGTCACACGCAAAGACAAATAGATGGAGAAAAATTGAAGTCAAGTTTGACTTGGCTAAATATGGAAAGTCCATAAAAGGCAAGTTTGACTTGACCTAAATCCAAATCAAGTTTGACTTGACTTGGTTCCACTTCAAGTTAGACTTGACATGGGAGAAGAAGTGAAGTCAAGTTTGACTTGGCTAAATATGGAAAGTCCATAAAAGGCAAGTTTGACTTGACCTAAATCCAAATCAAGTTTGACTTGACTTGGTTCCACTTCAAGTTAGACTTGACATGGGAGAAGAAATGGAGTCAAGTTTGACTTGACTATTTATGGAAAGTCCATAAAAGGCAAGTTTGACTTGACCAAAACCCACCTCACCTTTGTTTGACCAAGTGTTGACTTGGTTTTCCCCCCATTTGAATTTCGAATTCAAATTGAAAGGGGATATGGAAGGCCACCTAATGGCACTTAATAGCCATTATGGCCGGCCACCTAATGGCCATTAATGGCCATTAAGTGGCCGGCCACCATGAGGAAACAAAACCGAGGTTTTGTTTCATTGGGTGTGTGAGGCTTTTCTTCTTCTCTCTGGATTTTTGGTGGGAGTGCTTCTTCGACCTCTCCTCTTGGCCGAAAGCTAGAGGGTGCTAGCACACCTAAGCTTTTGATCCATCTTCATTTGTTCGCGTGGATACGTATAGAGGAGTGTCTGCTTTGACACTCTAAGAGATCCGGCGGCCTTTTGGACAAGCGGGAAAGCGAAGGGCTACGCGTCAAGGGTAATGATTCTTATCATGTAGATCTAATGTAGATTAAACTCGTACTCGTAATTTATTTTTATGTTCGCACGGATCCGTGGCCGAACTTCTGGGGTTTCAGCAACGCAAAAAGCGGTTTTTGCGGCCTAGAATTTCTAACATCAAGCACATAAATGTTAGTGATATGAGAGAAGTGTCCTAAGGCAATCGTCTTATGATTGTAAACATTTATTTTAATAAATGATAATTCACTATTTGAGTATACATGTNCGGGCCGAGCTACCCGTAAACAAGGCTGGAATCAAATTGTGTTACATTATCTTGACAAGTTTAGGGATAAATAGCAAAAAAGAATTATGGAGAAGTATCCTTGCTAATTTTTTAGCCTTAGTTTGGAAGCTAAATTGTCAATCTTGATTGCACCAACCGACACAACTCAGAGATTTTAATCCATATTAGAAAGATTAATCATAAATAAATTCATGAAGAGAATTTAATTTTTTTAAATTCTTTTAATTTAGATTTAAACTCTGTTGCACTAAAAAAATTGAGTTTTTTTGCTCAACTAGATAAAAACAACACACAAGAACTCTAAAAAAGATTTCTTTCTTTCCTTCTCTTTCATTTTCTTAAACAAAAAAAAACAAAATGCAAAAGTATCACTTTATTTATTTTTTACTTTTCATTTTCTTATTTTCCTTACATTGTAAAATATGGAGGTCAACTTTCCTCTTGCAATTATATATTTTAATCTAAATTTTAGATATTTTTCATACTAATTATTCATATACCCTTCTATAAGATGCTTGCTTTCTTAATTTATTTCTTAATAAAAAGTGTATATACAATAGTTTTAATTTAATTATTTATTATTATCTAAAAGTTAGGTATGAATTATAACTTTTTATAATTTACCATTTAACTAAAAAAAGTATACATTCAAAAGTATAAGTTATTGTTTTCTATTTCGATTTAATATTTTAAACCTTTAAATGTATAGTTATATTTGTAACATGAATTTTTTAGTCAATATTTTAATTAGTCAATTTATTATTATTAAAAATATAAAGTAGTTCACCCATATAAATAAATTATATCTATGGTATTAAACTTTTTGTTAACGAGTTTGACCGGTCAAAATTATGATCCAGGAGTTGCCCAGCCTAGTGGCACCATGTGAAAGCTTCACGTATTCCAAACATTTCACTAACCAACGTATTATTATTATTATTTTTAATCCTTATGTCCAGGCTTTCTGAGGTGGAAAAAATCTTGTTAATTATTTTTTTTAAAATTTAAAACACAACTTATTCACACTAAAAAATTAACCTCTAAAATATTTATCCATTTGAAATTCAGATCCTAACCTTATTGTTTCAATGAATTACTCTTGCATCACATTTATTCAGGCACCCCCGAAGTATCTATTTGTTATTATTTAGATGATGAATTCTTTTGTTTGTGTTTTATGTATCATTTCTGTGATCTTTCCAATTATCTTTCATTGATTAATCTTCACTACTTTGACAATCACTAAGGACAACAAAACATCATTTTCTTAACTTTAACAACTTGAAAAATCTACTCCACTTCCAAATTAAAAGAACAGTTCCCATTTACTAATCTAATCATAAAACAACAACAAACTATTTAACCAGTCCATCATATATCCACTTTCTCAAGCAAAGGGACATTTAGTCGAAATGGTTGTCTACAAGCTAACAAGAATCTGAATTCCAAAATCACCACGAAGATTGATATATAAAAGAACAAGAATAAAAAGGGGGAAAATCATGGAAGAATGAGTGGTAAAGTTATGTGTTATGTATCTCTTGTTTGTCTATGCAAAAACTGAATCAAATCTACCTGAGTTCTTGATCTCCTGCAAGTGTTCTTCCAATTTCTTTGTCAACAGTGAATGGCAGCCTTGGAATCGCAAGTCGGTTAGGAATGGAGGCAGTCCCTTCTCTGGTAAGGATTGTATCTCAGGGCATTCTAATAGGGCCAAACTCTTAAGTGATGGAAGAGAATGCAACTCGGTCGGCAGGGATTTGAGATTCTTGCAAAAGCCAAATTCTAAGCACTTGATAGCTGTGAGACTTTGCCACAGTTCTCGGTCTTCTCCATCAAACATTACAGCTTGATCAGAGGAAAAGATACTAAGAAAATGGATGGATGGTAATGAATGTAATATCGGCGATACTTTGAGTAAAGCAGTGTTGTCGACCATTAGTTCAAGCAGAGAGGAGCATTTTCCTTCTTCAACCATTCCATTCAGCAGAAGCTTGCGACAATCTGCAAGTTCTAACCTTGTGAGAGCGCTGAGAAATTTTATTCCATCTATTGACCTCAATTCACCACAACTTTTGATACTCACGCACCAGAGTTGTTTCAAATGAAGCATAGCTTCCCCTGGAAGTGTTACCATGTGTGGACAGTTACTTATACTCAATTGAGTTAGCAACCTGAGGCTGGACAAGCATCCAGGCAGAGATTTTCCAAATGATGCACAATTGCACAATCCTAATATCTTGATTGAGGTTGGAAGCTGGAGGTCGATGTCCTGACTTTGTGTCATCATGAGCTTGGGGCAGTGCCTTACTGAAAACATCTCAAGGGATGTGAATTCTGCAAACTTCTCAACTGGTAGAAACATGAGTTCAACACACTCCCGTATCAGAATTGAATTGATGTGTGGTAGGTGATAGGATAGCAATCCTTCTTCTAGATTTCTCAAACTCGGACATTCTGATATATGCAACCTAGTAAGAGATGAAATTTTACTGCTTCTATTTCCATTAGTTCCTTTCCATAGGCCCGGAAGCTCTGTCAATCCAACATGTATCAGTTCAAGTTCTAAGAGGCGGGCAGGGAGTGGAGGCAACTGCTTAAGCTTAGGGCATTGTGCAATTTTGAGTCTACGCAAGCATGAAAATTGTTCTCCACCCTCAGCCCAAGACCACTCCTCCCATGCTGGCATGTCTCTGAAGACAAGCTCTTCCAACCTTGAAAAACACTTGATCTGCTCAGCAGTGAAAGTGCAGACTTGGCGAATAGCTTTCACTGATGTCAGCCCATCAAGGTGAAGAACTGTGAGGTGTGGAAATTGTTCAAGGGAAGGGAGTTCCTCATATCCTGGTATGCCTTTGAGCTCTAACTTTTCTAGCTTAGGTAACCAATAATTTTCTGAAGGCACTCTAAAGAATCCATGAGCTATCTTCTTTACGTCTAGTCGAAGATACTTAACACACGGAAGTCGTCCAAGACATGGCAGCTCCTCCAACGACAGCATGTTCTCCAGCACCATAACTTCTAGTGTGGAAAACCAATTCCTCTCTATAGACTCATAATGTGCATGATATATACGCTTCAAAGCAGGCATTTGCCTTACGTCAATAACCTTGAGACATGGAAGATGTCCAAGAAACGGGAGTTCTTCCATTGCTTGCATGTTTTGCAGCTGTAGCTTTTCCAGTCTCGGAAACCAGTTGCTTCCATTAGCAACATGAAAACCATTTCCTATGCATATCAGTGCATTCATGCCCTTCATCTGAAGACTCTTGAGATGAGGAAGTTGTCCAAGATCAGGTAGTTCCTCCAATGCCAGCATATCCTCTAGTACCAGCTCATGTAGCTGTTGGAAGAACATGCTCTTTGTGTGACAACACAGACTAGGACTTATTTGTTTCACTTGAGGCATTCCCTTTATGTGAAGCACCTTCAGATGTGGAAGTTGACCAATACATGAAAGATCCCTGCATCTTTTACAACTTTCCAGTTTAAGAGTTTCCAATTTTAAAACAGGTAATGCCTGTAGCCAACTAGGTAACACGCCGCCATTATACCTCCTTATTGTCAAACTTCTTAGCGAGTGATGCGGTTGGAGACCTTCAAGTACTTGCTCAGAAACAAGTTCTTTCTCCAAGTTTGACTCCTGACCGGATTTCCATGCTAACTTTAATGCATCCAGGTATTTTTTGTTGTTCAGTTTAGCCAGACTAGCTTCTTCTTGACTGTTGACATTCTCAAGATTTGAAATTGTAAGTTCTCCATGGAGCTGTTTCAAGTCACTAAGTTGTGTGAGCTTGTGGTCATCATCGTCCTTTAGCACTTTGAATATGGGCAACTCCTGCAGCGAAATTAACTTCCCCACTTCTTTTACTTTGGAAATTATCTCATCTGCTGCATGAAGTTGCCTTAAGTTGATCAGATTGCTCATACCTTGTGGGAAATCTTGTAGTTGACAACCACATAGTCTAAACACTTGCAAATTGTAAAGGCCACATAATGATTCCGGCAACTTCACAATACCAGAATTGTACGATATATCAAGGTACCTGAGATGAATTATTTCACCAATAGTTTCAGTCAATTCTTTCATGCCACATTTCTGCAAACTCAGGACGCGGATATCTTTTAGTCTTTTAAACAAGTCATCAGGCACCAAAGGGCTCTGAATTCTCAGCACAAACTGGTTCTGATTGTTCTGATAGTTGATCATGAGAGTCCGCAATTTGGTATAACCAGAGAACTCCATAAACTTCCACTGTCCAGTTAATGTTGCTGATAGATGGCGGACCGTTCTAGGGATCTCCTCAGACTTATCACCATCTACCCTATGACACTCACCTACAGAGACGAACTGGGCAAGATCATGTATGAGATCGTGCATCACATATCGCCCTCGTCGTTGAGTTTCTTGAAAGAAAGACCTGCTAACGAGCTCATGGAAGTAACTGCTTCCTACATCTTCCATCCTCCTATTTTCTTGTGGTGCAATGAATCCTTCTGCCATCCAGATACTAACTAATGTGTGTTCACAAAATATGTAATCTTTTCGAAATACTGAGCAAAAAGCAAAACACTGCTTAAGATGTCCAGAAAGATAATGATAGCTCAGTTGTAGAACTGGCAAAATTTCATTTTCCTGCTGGGGCAGTTGCCACACTTCGCTCTTCATTATAGTCCTCCAGTGTTGTTCATTCAAATCTAACCGCAACAAACTCCCAAGTGTTTTTGCTGCAAGTGGTGAGCCCTTCAGCTTGCCAGCAATCTTCCTACCAATGATCACAAGCTCTGGATGCTCCTCAACAACAATTTGAGAAGCAAATGCATGTTTTTTGAACAATTCCCAGAGAGCATCATCTTCTAAACCATGAAGAAAGATTGTGCTCATCGTGCCGACTATGCTAGCGACCTTTGTATGCCGAGTCGTCACTATGATCTTGCTGCCGTGTGCTCCAAATCTTAGAGGAGCACACAGTTTGTCCCACTCATCCTTGTTCTCACTCCACACATCATCAAGGACAAGCAAGAACCTCTTCAACTCAATCTTCGCCTTGAGGCTCGATTGAAGAGTGTCCAAGTTTGTCAGACCAGATTGATCCTCCTTGGTAGCGGACTGTATCAGCTCTTTGGTCAGTCTCTTTACATCGAAATCATCAGATACACAAATCCAAATCTTGAGCTGAAAATAGTTTCCAACCCTATCGTCGTTGTAGACAAGCTGTGCGAGTGTAGTTTTCCCAACGCCACCGATGCCAACCAGAGGCAACACAGAGAAGACATGGTTACTGGATCCAGAACCCTCGGCTGGACGCAACAACAATGCAATTACCTTCTCTCTTTCATTGTCTCGGCCAAATACTATGTCTTCGGTAAAAAAGGAGCTAGTTTCTCTCCTCACCAACTTCCCAGTGGATTGTCTACCTGCATCATCCATCGAAAGCAGTTGCATGATATCTATCATATCGGCAGCAATCTCACAGAGTTTCTCCTGAATCGCCCTCAATCTGCTACCAAAATCATCGCCGTCGGCGGAGAACAAATTGCTTGCGGCAGTAGAGATGAGAGAAAAGAAATCACTCGCCTGGCCTTCGATCTTGTGCTTCAGAGTTTGGTACTCAAACTCGTCGAGCAAGTTCTCTGCGTCAAAAGAGGCGTCTTTGAGCTGCTTCATCAACTCGGCCAGGTTGCTACTGTTGCACCGCCTCCTCTCGGCCATGTCCAGAAGGGCGTGTATCTTGAAGAGCGACGCCCGGAGTCGCCTCAGGTCGCCGTCAAGGCCGCGGAGCCCGGCAAGGCGTTGGACGGCGCTGTCGCTGACCTTGTCGAGGAGGGTCTGGATGAAGCCTTGGGCGAACCATCCGCCGACCACCAACGCTGTCGACATTTGGGCGAAGAGGCGATGAGATTTACTTTGGGACCGATAGTCGCGTTTCTGTCGTAATTTTATTTTGAAAATATAATTAGATTCAGTACCATCGTTTCACCCTCCATTAACTATTATAATATATTTAAAGTGATTTAAACGCTTAAATAGGATTGAAAATGAATTAAATATTAATAAATAAATTTAATATTTTATTATCCATCCAATATAAATAAGATTAATTAAATATATAAATTTAAATAGTATGTTCAATTAAATAAATAAATTTAAATATATAGATATTTAACTGGTTAATATTCATGAATAATATTCGTGAACCATATTCATAAATAATATTCATTAATAAAATTTTTATAAATATATTAAATAAAATAAAATAAATTAATTAACAAATAAATTTGAATTATCAAATTTGATAACTAATCAAACAAGTAAAAAATTTTAAAAAATTAAATAAGTTTAATTGAGAACTTGATAATATTTAAATATATCAAACTTGAATCAAGATTAAGCTAAGCTTTAAATAAATTGAAATTCATAAAAAATAAATTAAGTCAAACTTAATAGACAGAATCACATATGGTCCGATCTAAACTATCGATGAAAAATAAATTTCTTTTACCTCTTCTCAAGAATAATAACCCTCTTACTTCTCTTCCTTTTATGGTTTTTCAATTGGTGAACAACAACCCTAATTCTTCTTCTCTCTAATAAGAGACTCTCCCTTTTTTCTGACGGAGCTAGTCAAAATCATCAAAGAAAAAAAAAACAGAGAGTAAGATTTTCGTTCTTTTTTTTCATAGTTATAATTATTTTGTTTTCTGTTCAAGTAAACCAACCGTAGTTCCTGTTGTTAGATTTGATTTATCTTGATCTTTTGATTTATTTTATTTATCATCTTCAATGAAATATCAATAATAAGACGAATAGTCATCGTAATAATTATTATTTTTAAGTAATTGAATTGGCCAACTATTACTTATTTATTTATTTAATTATTTTTATTTTTAAAAAAATATATATTGAACTATTTTTATACTTGTTTCGTTTATTTTTATCTACCTCGTAACTCTAATTCTTAGATGCATCCCTGCATGGACTGACTACCTCTACTTCGTTGTCGACGACATGCTCTCTAACACTATGTCAATAATCAAGCCCCCTATATTTTCAACATATACTAATTAGATACATTAAGAACCTCTTCTATCGTGGACTCGATAAATTCGAGATCAACCCAGCTCACTTCTAATTTCTGGATCCGTCCTTGACTTGAACAATCAGTTTAAAGGTTTGATTCATTTTAAGTTAGCCTCCGCTTAGCTAAGTTACCTTATCGAATATGTTTGAGAACTCTAAAGCTTGATTCGGTTCAACTTGTTTACGACCCTATGTGTAAACTACCTAATAATTATCATAACATATTTAGTATGAGTTTAAGATTTAGAATTTAGGATTGTAATGACTATATAATAATTTCTAGAACTATTTTAAAATAATTTTAATGAAATTTAAATAATTTTGACTAAATTAATAAATAATATTTTGATATAATCCTAAATCATAAGTTCTAATTTACACTAAATATATTATAGCAACTACTCAATTAACTTTTACAAGTTTTAATTTACTAGGTAACTTTTAGACGGTACAAAATTTAAATTCTAAATACATTCT
Source organism: Boesenbergia rotunda (assembly GCA_024364735.1). NCBI lineage: Eukaryota > Viridiplantae > Streptophyta > Magnoliopsida > Zingiberales > Zingiberaceae > Boesenbergia > Boesenbergia rotunda. The sequence continues at coordinate 184,726 of JAGFNQ010000356.1, read as the reverse complement.
AAAAATATTATAATCGCTACTGAATAATTTTTATACATTCTACTCAATAATTTGTATACGTAGCAGAAGTTATCTCATAATTGTTATACGTTATAAACTAATTGCGTTGAGTTATTGGATATTTTGAAATAAAATTACGTAAGTGAGGAGATATCGATTTGAGTTTTTTTTTTAACAAAGACGCTTTTTGTTGACATATGAAATCCGAGATGTCCTTCTCGTTTTGACCCATAACCAATACGGCAATACCAATCCATGGTCGTTTGACAATGAGCGATGCTTATGGATCACGCGTGGCGGAGCAGCATGATGTTAGCCGGTCATGATACCGCGGTGACAGTCACGTTACCGTCTGCATCAATTAGGGATGAAAATTTTTTCACGAATTTGAAGTCATAGGAAAATCTCAAAATGCAAACGGATTCAGAGAGTTTTTTGAAGTTTAGATTCGGATTCGTATTCGGAGATTTTTAAATCTTCCTAAGTTAAACGAGATGAAAATATTGTCTCCATCTCGAATCCATCCTTAACAATAATAATAATAATAACAATAATAGAATAAAATATTATATTATATTATATAATTTTTATAATTGATTTTTTATTAATCCTTTTATGAAAGATATTTAAAATTTAAAATATTTTTGACTAACTCAATTGATATTTCAAACGGGATCGAGACAAAGATATCCAGGGATTGGAGCGGAGATTCCCGAATAAACAAAATCGGATACGGAAGCGGAGTGTAATATTGATTTAGGGATGATAAACCCGTCAACAGTGGTGTTCCGGAAGGAATCAACGTCGATGGCCAGTCACCAGAGATCAGCTCACGAGGATGATGATGAGAGAAAAGGAGCTCCCACCCTGCGAGGTTAACACGAGCGTTAATGGGAACACGCCGAAGATTGTCCGGCGGTGCCCACTCCGACGCTCAAGTTAGTACGAGAGAATTTCTGGAGAAAGAAATAAAGAAAAGTGTGTCTAAGCGTGAACGCAACCCCTTACCTAGGGGGTTGGATTACCTTTTATACCTGAGGTGGCAGTCACACGTGTCCTCACGTTCTTCTCCACGCCCCCTCAATGTCGGTTACTGGATAATCCCTGTAACAGTCTTCGCTGTTGATGCAGTCTAGCCCTGATTGTTGTTTTGGTGTTGACACCGATTTTAGTTTAGGTGGATGATTATTGATTATGATTAAGTCCTGATCGGGGATCAGGCATGGTATGGAAAATCCTAGCTTGGAGGGCTAGGTGTTGGAAAATCCTAACCTGGAGGGTTAGGTGTTGAAAATCCTAGCTTGGAGGGCTAGGTGTGTGAAAAGTCCTAATTCGGAAGAGGTGGGTGAAAAGTCCTAGCTTGGAGGGCTAGGTGAAAAGTCCTTACTTGGAGGGTTAGGTGCAAATTCCCATCTTGGAGAATTAGGTGAAAAAGTCCTGGCTTGGAGGGTCAGGTCCTAGCTTGGAGGGCTAGGTTTGGAAAAGTCCTAATTCGGAAGAGTTGGGTGAAAAGTCCTAGCTTGGAGGGCAAGGTGAAAAGTCCTAGCTTGGAGGGCTAGGTGAAAAGTCATAACTTGGAGGGTTAGGTGCAAATTCCCAACTTGGAGGGTTAAGTGAAAAATCCTTAGCTTGGAGGGCTAAGGTGGTTGGAGCCCCTGGATCGGTCTGGTGACCGATCAGGGAGTTGGCACGGTGCTCCTTCGTGGATCGGTCTGGTGATCGATCCAGCGATCACTGATCGGTCTGGTGACCGATCAGGGAGTATGTGTTTCACCCATTGCTTGGCTCCTGATCGGTCTGGTGACCGATCAGGGAGCAAACAGTGAGGTTGAGTTCCCTTGCTGATCTGCTCCTGATTGGTCTGGTGACCGATCAGGATCACTGTGCAGATCATTCTGGAGAACGATCCAGTGTTGCAAGTTCCTCTCTATGATCGATCAGGACGGAGCCTGATCGGTCTGGACCCAGCCTGATCGGTCTGGTGACCGATCAGGATGTTTCCTGATCGGTCCGGTGATCGATCAGGAGGTCTGGACTGTGAAGCTAAAAAATTGCCCGATAAAGGGGTGGAACGGTCGGGTGATCGATCCACAACCTGGGATCGGTCTGGTGATCGATCCAGGAGAGTCCCAAAGAAATCGCAATTTCTAATCGAGCGTTGGGGACCGATCAGGACGGAGCCTGATCGGTCTGGACCCAGCCTGATCGGTCTGGTGATCGATCAGGAGGTTCTCCGATCGGTCCGGTGACCGATCACCTTAATTCAAATTGCACTGTCAGACGCTCTGATCGCGCCTGACCGTATCCGATTCTTTGCTGCTTACATCTGATACTTGATTTACTGTGTGATATGCTGCTCTAACACTCTGATTAAGCTACAGGTGACAGGGGAGGATTCAAACACTCAAGGAGAAGTCAATGGAGGCTTTCCTTGGAGCAGGTTTGTCCGTTTTCCATCTCAGGTTGCAACGACCGGAGCTGCAGACTGGAGCTGCTGACTGGAGCTTGGCTGAGGGGAGCTCAGGAAGTCCAGGAAGGGCTCAGTGGTAGCTGGCGTTGGCAGGGAAGCAGCTGGAGGCTGCAGGAGATGCTGTCACCTGGTGCTGAGTGGAGAAACAAAAGAGTGGAAGAAGGGTTCGTAGAAGCAGAGGTTGTGTTCTAGTCTTTGCGAACGAAGTTCTTGCTGCGCCTTATGTTCTCCACATCTAGCTTGCGCGTTCTGAAGTTTCATCACCTTGAGCAAGCTACTGCAAAGCAATCATCCATTACTTGAGCGCCTAAAGGAGAGAACAAGAGGCTTGGAGTCCGACAGCGGGAAGACACGAGGAAGGGTTTCTTGCGTGAGATCGCCACTGGGTGGAGCTCAGGAAAGCTTGCTGTGTTCTTGTCCTTGCTAAGTGTTTGAGTAAGATCCTTCTTGTTGTTTTTTTGTGCTTAAACTTAAATCTGTGATTGAAACGCTGTGGAGAGGTTTCTCCACCGAGAAGGAGGTTGCTTTCTATCCGGTGATAACCGGGGCTTGATCTGCCGACGATCAAGGGATCGCCCACCTTAAGGGCACGCCAAGGAGTAGAGGCAAGTTATCCCCGAACCTTGTAAACCCTCCTTGTTAGCGATCTTGCTAGTGTGTCGACTTTGCTTTTGTTTTCGGTTTTCTGGAGAACGATCCAGTGTCGCAAGTTCCTCTCTATGATCGATCAGGACGGAGCCTGATCGGTCTGGACCCAGCCTGATCAGTCTGGTGACCGATCAGGATGTTTCCTGATCGGTCCGGTGATCGATCAAGAGGTCTGGACTGCGAAGCTCAGAAATCGCCCGATAAAGGGGTGGATCGGTCGGGTGATCGATCCACAACCTGGGATCGGTCTGGTGATCGATCCAGGAGAGTCCCAAAGAAATCGCGATTTCTAATCGAGCGTTGGGGACCGATCAGGACGGAGCCTGATCGGTCTGGACCCAGCCTGATCGGTCTGGTGACCGATCAGGAGGTTCTCCGATCGGTCCGGTGACCGATCACCTTAATTCAAATTGCACTGTCAGACGCTCTGATCGCGCCTGACCGTATCCGATTCTCTGCTGCTTACATCTGATACTTGATTTACTGTGTGATATGCTGCTCTAACACTCTGATTAAGCTGCAGGTGATAGGGGAGGATTCAAACACTCAAGGAGAAGTCAATGGAGGCTTTCCTTGGAGCAGGTTTGTCCGTTTTCCATCTCAGGTTGCAACGGCCGGAGCTGCAGACTGGAGCTGCTGACTGGAGCTTGGCTGAGGGGAGCTCAGGAAGTCCAGGAAGGGCTCAGTGGTAGCTGGCGTTGGCAGGGAAGCAGCTGGAGGCTGCAGGAGATGCTGTCACCTGGTGCTGAGTGGAGAAACAAAAGAGTGGAAGAAGGGTTCATAGAAGCAGAGGTTGTGTTCTAGTCTTTGCGAACGAAGTTCTTGCTGCGCCTTGTGTTCTCCACATCTAGCTTGCGCGTTCTGAAGTTTCATCACCTTGAGCAAGCTACTGTAAAGCAATCATCCATTACTTGAGCGCCTGAAGGAGAGAACAAGAGGCTTGGAGTCCGACAGCGGGAAGACACGAGGAAGGGTTTCTTGCGTGAGATCGCCACTGGGTGGAGCTCAGGAAAGCTTGCTGTGTTCTTGTCCTTGCTAAGTGTTTGAGTAAGATCCTTCTTGTTGTTTTTTTGTGCTTAAACTTAAATCTGTGATTGAAACGCTGTGGAGAGGTTTCTCCACCGAGAAGGAGGTTGCTTTCTATCCGGTGATAACCGGGGCTTGATCTGCCGACGATCAAGGGATCGCCCACCTTAAGGGCACGCCAAGGAGTAGGGGCAAGTTATCCCCGAACCTTGTAAACCCTCCTTGTTAGCGATCTTGCTAGTGTGTCGACTTTGCTTTTGTTTTCGGTTTTCTGGAGAATGATCCAGTGTCGCAAGTTCCTCTCTATGATCGATCAGGACGGAGCCTGATCGGTCTGGACCCAGCCTGATCGGTCTGGTGACCGATCAGGATGTTTCCTGATCGGTCCGATGATCGATCAGGAGGTCTGGACTGCGAAGCTCAGAAATCGCCCGATAAAGGGGTGGATCGGTCGGGTGATCGATCCACAACCTGGGATTGGTCTGGTGATCGATCCAGGAGAGTCCCAAAGAAATCACGATTTCTAATCGAGCGTTGGGGACCGATCAGGACGGAGCCTGATCGGTCTGGACCCAGCCTGATCGGTCTGGTGACCGATCAGGAGGTTCTCCGATTGGTCCGGTGACCGATCACCTTAATTCAAATTGCACTGTCAGACGCTCTGATCGCGCCTGACCGTATCCGATTCTCTGCTGCTTACATCTGATACTTGATTTACTGTGTGATATGCTGCTCTAACACTCTGATTAAGCTGCAGGTGACAGGGGAGGATTCAAACACTCAAGGAGAAGTCAATGGAGGCTTTCCTTGGAGCAGGTTTGTCCGGTTTCCATCTCAGGTTGCAACGGCCGGAGCTGCAGACTGGAGCTGCTGACTGGAGCTTGGCTGAGGGGAGCTCAGGAAGTCCAGGAAGGGCTCAGTGGTAGCTGGCGTTGGAAGGGAAGCAGCTGGAGGCTGCAGGAGATGCTGTCACCTGGTGCTGAGTGGAGAAACAAAAGAGTGGAAGAAGGGTTCGTAGAAGCAGAGGTTGTGTTCTAGTCTTTGCGAACGAAGTTCTTGCTGCGCCTTGTGTTCTCCACATCTAGCTTGCGCGTTCTGAAGTTTCATCACCTTGAGCAAGCTACTGCAAAGCAATCAACCATTACTTGAGCGCCTGAAGGAGAGAACAAGAGGCTTGGAGTCCGACAGCGGGAAGACACGAGGAAGGGTTTCTTGCGTGAGATCGCCACTGGGTGGAGCTCAAGAAAGCTTGCTGTGTTCTTGTCCTTGCTAAGTGTTTGAGTAAGATCCTTCTTGTTGTTTCTTTGTGCTTAAACTTAAATCTGTGAAACGCTGTGGAGATGTTTCTCCACCGAGAAGGAGGTTGCTTTCTATCCGGTGATAACCGGGGCTTGATCTGCCGACGATCAAGGGATCGCCCACCTTAAGGGCACGCCAAGGAGTAGGGGCAAGTTATCCCCGAACCTTGTAAACCCTCCTTGTTAGCGATCTTGCTAGTGTGTCAACTTTGCTTTCGTTTTCGATTTTCTGCTTACTCTGTGATTATTTCTACCGCTGTGCTACTGATAAGTTTGAGTGCAGAAATTCGATTTGTGCCAAAGGTCTAAGTGATTGGCTATATTCACCCTCCCTCTCTAGCCATCCGGATTCCAACAAGTGGTATCAGAGCTTGGGGCTCTGTTCACGGCTTAACATCTGAGAGTTATCAACAAGATTGCGTTGAGAGAAGGATTTTCCACCACCCGACCTCCTTTCTTTGATGGCGCTGATTTTTAATATTGGAGATTAAAGATGGAATATTATTTGAAGATGGATATCCACACTTGGTTCGTGGTGAAGGAGGGCTTCACCCCTCCGAAGGATGATGAAGGCAAAGAACTTGAGTCGTGGAGATGGACTGCTGAACAAACTCGAAAGAGTGAAGCCGACTCGAAGGCGGTTGTCACTCTACAATGCGGCATGAACAAAGACCAACTCATCAAGGTTGGTCCTTTCACAAGTGCAAAGGACTTGTGGAACAAACTCATTAAACTTCACGAGGGCACTCGAGACTCAAGAATCGCAAAGAGGGATTTGTTCCTCAATCAACTCCAAAATCTCTCCATGAAGGAGAATGAAACGGTAAGTGAGCTCCATAGCCGGTTCAAGGAAGTCCTCAATGGGCTTCATTCGATTGATGAAAAGGTCGAGAATTGCGACCTTGTGAGGTATGTCTTGAAAGCCTTTCCAAGGAATGCTTTGTGGTCATCTATGGTGGATGCCTACAAAGTTTCCAAGGATCTATCCATTGTAAAGTTAGATGATTTATTTTGTGAGATGGAATTACATGAAATGGCTAACAAAGGCCCCAAGGAGAAGGGGATTGCCTTAGTTGCAGGGGACCGATCCAACAAGAAGAAGAAGGAGAAGAAGAAGGAGAAGGAGGTCTCTTCGTCTTCATCCTCTTCCTAATCCGAGTCCAATTCCGAAGAAGATGGTAGCGGCTCCTCATCCTCCGAGATGGCAAACTTTGTGAGAAGGATGATGAGAAGGGGTCGACGCTTCAAGAGTAGAGGTAACTCTAGTGAAGCTAAACTTGATAAGACTAATGTCTCTTGCTTTGAGTGTGGTAGGAAAGGACACTTCAAGAATGAGTGTCCAAAACTAAAGAAGAAGGAGGAGAAATCCAAAAAGAAAGAAGAAAAATTCAAGAAGAAGAAGAAGGCTTTGAAGGCCACTTGGGATGAGTCATCCTCTAGCTCTTCCGATGAAGAGAAGGAGGAGAAGAGCACAAGGCATGTGACACTCATGACTCTAGGAGAGGAAAGATGTGATCAATCTACAAGTTCCTCAAACGCGGCTTCATCATCTTCGGATGATGAAGAGGTAACTTCTCCCGAACTTGAAAAGTGTTATAGAGCAATTGCATGTTTAACTAGTATGCTTAAAAAGTCAAAAAAATAAAGTTAAAGCATTGCAATTAGAAATCAATCAATTGAAGTTATCTAGGGATGATTACATTGATGATTTGCATGTTGAATTGTTAGAAGATGAGATTAAGTCATTGAAGCTTGAGGTTGATAAATTGAAATCCTCTAAGGTTGAGGATGTAAATGATTTGCATGATGACTTGCTAGTAGAAGAGAACAAATCATTAAAGAGTGAAGTTGAGAGACTCAAGAATATTTTTAAGAAGTTCTCAACTAGCTCTAAAACCCTAGACATGATCTTGAATGCCCAAAGGGCAGTCTACAATAGGGCCGGTATTAGTTACTGTCCCAAAGAACCCTCATTCGTGTCTCTTATGTCTAGGACTGATATGAGACAATCTAGGACACCCAAGGTTCAAAAGAAAGTTGTCAAGGCATGGGTGCCTAAGTCATGTTTAGTTGATGCTTTAGGTCCTAAGGTTTGGGTACCTAAAACTTCTATTTTTCGAATTGTGTAGGTTATGATTGAGGGGGAGCATCTATCAACTTGGTTCGTTGATAGTGGATGCTCCAAACACATGACCGGGGATATATCATTGTTTACCACACTTCACAAGAAAAATAGAGGTAATGTTTCATTTGGTAACAATGGTAGTCTTAAGGTCATAGGAATAGGAGACATTCAAATATCCGAATGTCTTAGAATTTCAAATGTCCTTCTAAGTCAAGGGGATGAAATTTAATCTCCTAAGTGTGAGTCAATTGTGTGACACGGATTACACATTTGATTTCCAACCAAGTCAATGTCTAGTTAGACAACATGACACCTTGGACACGGTACTAGTAGGAACAAGAGTAGACAATATTTATCAAGTCTCATTTAAAAGTGCTACTAATGTTTCTGCTAAGTGTTTCATGTCAAAAGAAGAAGAGTCCACCCTTTGGCACCGGAGGCTAGCACATGTGAACATGAAGAACATCCGGAAGTTGGCCAACAAGGGATTAGTTCGTGGCTTACCAAGCATCAAGTATGAGAAAGATAAACTTTGTGATGCATGTCAAATGGGTAAGCAAACAAAATCTGCACATAAAGGTAAAAACACTGTAAGTACTTCTACTGTATTAGATTTACTTCATATGGATCTATTTGATTGTAGTACTATCATATCATTGAATGGAAGTAGATATTTCTTTGTGATCATTGATGGTTTCACTAGATATACATGGACTTACTTTTTAAAATATAAGGATCAAACCTTAGATGTTTTCATTTCTTTTTGTAGAAGAGTTGAAAATGAGAAATCATTAACTATTAAGACAATAAGAAGTGATCGTGGAGGTGAATTTCAAAATCAAAGGTTTTTAGAATTTTATCAAGATAGGGGTTATAGAAATGAGTTCTCTACTCCTAGAACACCACAACAAAATGGTGTTATAGAGAGGAAGAACCGTGTTCTACAAGAGGCTGCACGAAGCATGCTTAATGAGTACTCACTCCCGAGTTACTTATGGGCCGAAGCTGTAAATACAGCTTGCTATGTGCAAAACCGGGTCCTCATTCATAGGTTTTTAGGGAAGACTCCCCATGAGCTTTGGTTTGAGAAACCACCCACAGTTAAACACCTTCGGGTGTTTGGTTGTAAGGTGTTCATCCTAAACACCAAGGATCATCTTAGAAAGTTCACGGCAAAGGCTGATGAAGGGATACTAGTCGGGTACTCCCTCGTTAGGATAGCCTATCGAGTCTACAATAAGAAGTCTAGACTGGTTGAGGAATCTTCTGATGTTGTCTTTGAAGAAATTCCAAAAGTCAATGGTCAACCAGAAGATGAAGTCCAATTCGAACTTAGAAGACTAAGTTTGAATGAAAGTCCAAATGTTGTTGATGGTGATGAATCCGATGACGGTGAGCCTAGACAATCCATAGATCAGCCGGATCCTGAGGCTGAACTTGTGTCTAGTGAGCCCATTCAAGAAGCATCACCAACACTAAGGCAAACTAGATTAGCCTCTAGTCATCCCCAAGACAAAATTGTTGGAGACATCCATCATGGGGTTAGAACTAGATCATTCTTCCGGAATGAGGCTAATGAAGTTGCCCTAATTTCCGAAATTGAACCTAGAAAAATTGATGAAGCATTAATGCTATGTTTACCTGAAAGAGTGGATGATGGATGGATTAAACAAACCTAGGGGCATGAGAAGAGAAGGGAAAGGAAAAGAAATCCTTTCCTTTGCATGCTTGTTTACCATGATTGAAGAAGGTGGGTACATGCGGTGTAATTTTATTAATACAAAAGGGTACATGCGTCATTTTATTGGTATATGGTGTAATTTTATGAATTAAAAAGGGTACATGCGTTATTTTTTTTGGTTTATGGTGTAATTTTGTAAATGAAAAGGGGTACATGCGTCATTTTTTTATCCGTCCGCTGCTTTCCGTCTGATTTTGAGTTAATCGATTTTGGCTCCAAAACTATCCGCGGATGGATTATATTTCTCTTCCTTCTTTAAATTTTAATGAAGTAAACAATGGAAAAATTTCCACTGCGAAAACTTTTCCTTAATTTTACTTTCCGCTCTCCCAAGTAAACAGAGCATAAATGATCCCGATTGGATCATTGCAATGCAAGATGAACTAGGTCAATTCGAGAGGAGTCAAGTTTGGGACTTAGTCCCCAGACCCAAGAAGACCACCATCATTGGAACCAAATGTGTCTTCAAGAACAAATTGAACCATAAGGGAGAAATCATTAGAAACAAGGCACGCTTGGTAGCCAAGGGCTACAGTCAAGTTGAAGGTCTTGATTATGATGAGACCTATGCTCCCGTGGCACGATTAGAGTCCATTCGATTGATGCTTGCATTTGCTGCGCATCGTGGTTTCAAATTATTCCAAATGGATGTCAAATCGGTCTTTTTAAATGGTTTGATTAGAGAAGAGGTCTAGAATACCGAATTTCCAAACCACGTGTTCAAGCTCAAAAAGGCACTTTATGGCCTTAAACAAGCACCCCGGGCTTGGTATGAGCGGTTGTCGACGTTCTTAATTGAGAAGGGCTTCGTTAGAGGCCAAATAGACCCTACACTATTTCTACGAAGAGATGGTGACGATATTTTTGTAGTCCAAGTATATGTCGATGACATAATTTGTGGCTCAAACAATAAGGGCTATTTAAATGAATTCATTGGACACATGGAGAGTGAATGTGAAATGAGTCTAGTGGGAGAGTTGACTTTCTTCCTTGGACTTGAAATCAAGTAAACTTGCGATGGTATCCATGTGCACCAATCAAAGTATACTCAAGAAATGCTTTGAAAATTCAATATGAGTGATTCAAAAGAGGTAACCACTCCCATGGCCACAAACACAAGATTAGACAATAATAAGAGTGGTAAACCCGTTGATTTGACTCAATATCGAAGCATGATAGGTAGTTTGCTATACCTCATAGCTAGTCGACCGGATATTCTTTTTGCTATGGGTATGTGCGCTAGGTACCAAGTTTGTGCCAAGGAATCTCACTTAATCGCTGTTAAGCGAATTTTGAGGTATCTCAAAGACACAATTGGAGTCGGTCTATGGTACCCCCGTACCGAATCATTTGATTTAATTGGCTATACGGATTCTGACTACGCTGGATATAAGTTGGACCGGAAGAGCACAAGTGAGGGTTGCCAATTCTTAGGTTCATCTTTAGTAAGTTGGTCAAGTCGGAAGCAACATTGTATTGCTCTCTCCACGACCAAGGCAGAATATATTGCTATGGGAGAGAGCGTATCACAATTATTGTGGATGATACATACTTTAGAGGACTATGGATTGAGTTACAAGAGTGTGCAAGTGTTATGTGATAACATTAACACAATTAACCTAACCAAGAATCCAGTCCATCATTCTAGGACTAAACATATTGAGGTGCGTCACCACTTCATTAGGGATCATGTAGCTAGGGGAGATATTGTGTTGGTGCAGAATGCACCAAAGTCAAACCTATGTTTTGATAATGGCAACAGAGGTCAAAAGTTAAGTCTTACTTGTGTTTCTAACAAGTTATTCTAGTGTGCAGAGATAAAGTCCTAGCGAAGGAAAGCTAGGCAACTGGTGAAGGACTGCCAGTAGCAAATGTTGGGACCGGGTGCATGTTGACAAGGATACGGGTTCGTAAAATTTTAAATTTTTACGTGCAGCGGAAGAATTAGCATAAAATAATTTCCTAAATTATTTTAACCTCGTATCTAGCATGCAATCTTATGATGTGTGGACATGATCATAAATTAAAACTTTGCGAAAAAGTAAACTAATTTACATTATACCTCTCGTAACTCAAAGTAAGGGACGAGATCCAACCGTAGCGTCCCTTGGAAGCTCCGCCTCTATTCGCGTCCACGCCGAGTTCTCTTCGGGATGACTTCGCAAAGTCACGAGTTTTGTGCTGACGAGAACTACTAGATTCTCTAAAGGCACAACTAGAAGAACAAGAGAAAAGATAGGAAACTAACCACCAAAGTAACGGAATCTAAATTCCGAGAAGGAAGGAGATGTGATCCGCTTCTTCTTCTTCTTGGTTGGCTTCTCCTTGGTGTTTGTAGCTCACGGCAACCTCAAGGGAAGGATGAGGGTGCGCCGGCCCTAGCTTGGACAAGGGGCGCCGGCCCTAGCTTGGGAAGGAGAAGGAGAGAAAGAGAATAAGAGAGAGAGAGGGAGAGAATAATCTCTTGATAACTCAATTATCAATTAGGAATTAAAGGCTTGCCTTTGGTTCCTTATATAGTTGCTTCTCCCTTGCTAAGTCTCCTCTTTAATGGAATTTTACATAAGAAATTTATCCTATAAATTCTCTTATTAATTATTCCGTTTAAGCCAAGTTTTATTATAACTAACTTTATAATAAAACAAATACCTTCTCTCCTTTTATTATGGAATAAATTTTATAAGAAATTTATAAACTTTCTTATTATGAAAAAATCAATTCATAATTGATTTTATAAAATTAAAATAAACCAATTCATGGATTATTTTAACTTCCATAAAAGAATAAATTTTTTTATAAATTTATTTATATAAATTTCTTTATACAAATTTCTTTATCCATAATTTATAAAATAAATCGTGCTAGATCTATTTTATTAATTAAACCAAATAAAATGGTTTTCTCCCTTTAATATGGCCGGCCAAACCAAAGAGGGTGGGTACCCTCTTTGGCCGGCCACTTCAAGCCCCACCAATCGCGAATTAAACTCATTTAATTCGCCCAACAAGCCTTCAAAAGACTTAGCCAATTTTAGCTTCCATTGCGCCTCTGATTAACTCAGATTCGACTTATTTCTCTTGATCGGAAAATCTAATTTTTCAACTCATTTTAAATCCCTCGGATTACTCGTAGTGCGTGTGACTAAATAGGCTTTTGATTTATGTTGACCGTCTATAATTAACCCATTAATTATAGAACGATCATGAGTGGCACCTAGTAGTACATCATGATCCCCAATTAATCGAAAGATCAACGGTTTCACCTCAGAAGTAATTCCGAAACCCTTCAGCAGCTCTAATGAATCGTGCCCCATTCCCTTCACCACCTTACACCCACTTGGTTCAGGACACGGTCTATTTGTGTCAGTCCCCACTAGGCTGACTACGTCACACCTAGCCCAAGTAGTGTCTTTCTCATCCTTTGGATTTCTAATTACTCTCATGTATTTAAGAGACTCGCACTCTAAACATGATATACTCTGACCAGAGGTTTTGAGTAACAATCCGACGATAGGCCTGGGTATACATCTCCTCGCAAGGAGTGGTGAATCCTTTGTAGGCTGTTCAAACATCTTCGGGCACTTCGGCTTATACCCAATCATCCTGGGTCCACACCTCCTAGAAGATGCTTGCTTAAGATATTAAAGTATAAGTCTCCATGACCAAGATGACTTGAACACGGCAAGTCAAAGGAACATCGCACTTAAGCTGCAGAAAGAACTTCATTGACATATCTATATAGATTACCATATGAAGTTTTACAGCTAGTCACTCCGATGAACTAGTTCCCTTAACTAGCATCCATGTTTATCTCCGGACATCCCAATGTCACCAGCCAGTGAGAATCAGCTGATTAGAGAATAACCCATGCTAGTCTCAACAGAATTGATAATGTCCGTTTTTATCAATTCATCGACTAGGGATATTTTCAATACTTCACAATTGCACATTTAGAGATAATCACTAGTTGTGATCCCATCACAAATTCTCTTATGCTGTGAGTTGTATTGCGGACATTCAGTAGATGAGTTTAAGATCCCAATCAAATACACAAACATGTATACTCAAATAGTGAATTATCATTTATTAAAATGAATATTTACAATCATAAGGCGATTGCCTTAGGATACTTCTCTCATATCACTAACAAACTCCCACTTGGCCTAATGCCAATCGCTACGGTATCCAATACCATAGGCTCTAACATGACCCTCAAACTTGCTTTGAGGCAAGGCCTTAGTTAAAGGATCCGCTATATTCCTTTTAGTGGGAACTCTCTCAATTTGTATGTCATTCCTACTTATAATCTCTCTGATTAGATGATAGCGGCGAAGCACGTGTTTGGATCGCTAATGAGACCTTGGTTCCTTTGCTTGTGCAATAGCTCCATTGTTGTCGCAATAAACCGGTATTGGTTCATCAATGGTTGGAACCTCACCAAGTTTCGAGATAAACTTCTTGATCCAGACTGCTTCCGTGGTAGAATCCGCTACGATGTCTTGTTTGGAACTCTTCCAACTTATTGCGCCTCCATTCAAAGTAAATACGTATCCAGACTGCGATTTGGAGTCATCCTTATCTGTCTGGAAACTGGCATCTGTATACCCACGTATTACCATATCTCCTTCTCCATATATTAGGAACACATCCTTAGTTCTTCTTAAGTACTTAAGGATTGTCTTGACAGCCGCCCAATGATCCATCCCTGGATCAGACTGGTATCTGCTCGTGACACTCAGAGCATATGATACATCGGGCCTAGTACATAACATAGCATATATGATAGATCCTATCGCGGATGCATAAGGTATCTTATTCATGCAAATCCTCTCGTCTTCTGTGCGCGGACACATAGACTTCGAAAGGTTGATCCCATGCCTGATGGGAAGGTAACCTTTCTTGGATTCTGACATGCTAAACCTTTTTAGCACTCGGTCTATATATGTAGACTGCGAAAGACCAAGCAACCGTTTTGATCTATCTCTATAGATTCTAATCCCAAGGATATAG
>JAGFNQ010000356.1:39324-167056 GCA_024364735.1 Boesenbergia rotunda | reverse complement strand
TAAATTAGTTTACTTTTCCGCAAAGATTTAATTTATGATCATGTCCACACATCATAAGGTTGCATGCTAGATACGTGGTTAAAATAATTTGAGAAATTATTTTATGCTAATTCTTCCGCTGCACGTAAAAATTTAAAATTTTACGAACCCATATCCTTGTCAACATGCACCCGGTCCCAACAGTAGTATCAGAGCCGGTTAGTGTTCGACATAATCATATAGTTGTTTTGCGGAAAACTTTGTCATAATCTCAATTTTGGAAAAATTTTCAATTATGGAAACTTTCCAATTATAATAAATTTTAGATTTAGGAATTTCAAAGTTTGGAAATCCTCATGAAATTTCGCAAACGTTTGAAATATCCTAGTTTCTGAAATTTTATAATAATTGTGAAAACTTCCCATCTTTGGAAACTTTCCAATTTTGGAAATTTTCTATTTTAGAAATTTTCCAATTTTGGAAATATGTAAGTTTTCTTTGTACCAGAAACTTACAATTATTCTGAAAACCTATTATGAAATCTCGCAATTTTGGGCACTTTCTTTCAAGAAAGTCTAGACAAATTTATGGACAATTAATTGACAATTAAATTTGAATTGGTTTTTAAATTGACAACAAAATTCTTTATTTTGGATTGAGCCTCGGGGAGCCGTCCAATTTAAAGTTAGTTGTTGTAATTTAATTTCCCAATTTTAAATGAAATTGTCATGTTTAATTTGGTTACGCTTCCGAAGCGGACCAAATTGGATTTACGACAAATTACTTTTCTTTGGGTATCTGAGCCTCGGGGAGCCACCCTTAGAAAACGATTTGTTGTAATTAATTAAATCCATGAATAAAATATGATTTAAGAGGTGATGCTCTTACATATTGTTGTCTCCAAAATTAATTAGGAAATGGTTTCCTATAGAGTTTTCTTAAATGAGATTTTCATGAAAATAATATGTGGTTGAATTAAGGACTCATGTCTCTTAATTTAATAAGATTTGATTTAGAGAAATCAAAAGTCTTAAATATATTATTTCCGAAATTGATTATGACAATTTAGGAAATTGTTTCCCAAAACAATTCCTTCAATAAAGTATGAAATAGAATTAGGAAATCCGGTTCCTAATTCAATTAATGAGACTTGATAAATTAAGTCACATACATACTTTATTAAGGAAATCGTTAGTCATGACATAATTATATGTCATGAATGTGCATTAAAAGGAAAGGATGAGACCCAAAACCCCTTACAAAATATTAAGGCCAACACCTTCCATTAATATGGTTAGAATCGGAGTTTTGTTTCTTGTTTGGGTTGATGGACACATCCATGCCCAGCTTGAACCTCAACATGTTCAAACCATGGAATTAGTTTATGATTAATACAGTTGGAGTCAGAGGTCAATCCTTAGTTATGGTTGTTGGACACATCCAAGCCTGACTAAACGGTTGAATGAGCTCCAACCATATTAAAACTATTTCTTGATTAATGGGTCAGCCTTAAGCTTGGAGCATCGATTTGTTGTGCCACAGCCAAGGTCGATGTAAAGAGAGGTGCAATTGGGTGCTATGTATAATGTCGCATACTTGTTAATGAGTTAACAACCCAATGATTTATGCAAACATTTAATTAGTTGATAGCATAAAGTGATAGTTACATATATATGATATGTAATCGGTATAATTACCTACCTTCATATCTAAGAATAACTTGATGGCCACAGCCATGGTGGTTCTTATCTATGGTTGGATATCAACCTATTTGGAGATGTTCCTACGATCTCCCGAATTGATAAAAAAGGGTTATTCAATTTGAAAAATAAATAGGATTTTTATTAATGTATAATGATACATTCTTTAATCATTCTTCTCACATAAGCTCAATTTGTATTTCTAGGTCAATCACTCGATCATGTCTTCTCTAAACTTGCGTTCCATTTTGGACACCAATAAACTGACCGGGCCGATCTTCATGGACTGGCTTCGAAACCTGAGGATAGTCCTCAAGGCAGAGAAGCTTGCTTATGTCATTGAAGATCAACTTCCCAACCATCCTCCAGAAGGTGCAACTCCAGACCAGCTAGTGGCCTATCAGAAATATGTGACCGATTCTGAACTTGCGAGTTGCATCATGCTAGCCTCTATGGTACCTGAGCTGCAAAAGCAGCATGAGCATTTGGATGCTTATACCATCATCTTCCATCTTAATGAGTTGTTTGAAGAGCAGGCGAGATCCGAAAGGTTCGAAGTCTCCAGACTCCTCTTCACCACTAAGATGCAGGAAGGCACTTCTGCCTCGCAGTTTGTGTTAAAGATGTTGGGGTACATTGAGCGACTGAGCACACTCGGTTTTGCAATGGATCATGAACTAAGTATTGACTTAATTCTGAGTTGTTTGCCCAAAAGTTATTCACAATTTGTGATGAACTATCGGATGAACAAACTAGAGACTACCATTCCTGAGTTGCTCAACCTGCTGAAGACTATGGAGCCTTCTGTAAAGCCGGATCAAAAGACGGTACTGTTAGTTGGTTCCTCGAAGAAAGGTTCGAAGAGGAAGGCCAAAGAACAGAATAAAGGGAAGAAGAAAAAGGCCAAAAAGACTGAAAAGAAACCAAAAGGAACTTGCCATCATTGTGGCAAGGAGGGTCACTGGTGAAGAAACTGCAAGGTTTATCTTGAGTCCTTGAAGAAAAATGCATCCGATGCCCCATCCTCTTCAGGTATCTTCGTTATTGAATGTCACTCTATTTCCTCAAATACCTGGGTACTTGATACTGGGTGCAGCTCACATATATGTAATGACATACAGGGGCTAAGGAATAGAAGAAGACTCGTCAAAGGAGAAGCGAATTTGCGAGTTGGAAATGGAGCAAAGATTGCTGCTGTTGCCATCGGAACATATTTGCTAAAGCTCCCCACTGGACGTGTCTTAGAATTGGATAATTGTTATTTTGTTCCTTCGTTAATAAAGAACATTGTATCTATTTCATGTTTGAATGAAAAGGGTTATCATTTAACTTTTAGTAACAATTGTTGTTACATAACTTTAAATGACATTCTTTATGGGAATGGAACTTTTTGCAATGGTATCTACACGTTAGATTTATCCGGTGACGTTTTCAATATCGAAGTTAGCAACAAACGTGCTCGAATAGATAATCGAATAGACTCCTACACTTGGCATTGCCGTCTTGGCCATGTAAGTAAGAAACGCATGACCGAATTACACCGATGTGGAATTCTGGAATCATTTGAACCCGGTTCATTTGATACATGCGAATCATGCTTAAAAGGCAAGATGACCAAATTAACCTTTTCTGGAAAAGGTAATCAAGTGGAAGAATTGCTTGGTCTAATACATACTGATGTATGTGGACCAATGTCAACTCTTGCACAAGGAGGCTATAGCTACTTCATTACCTTTATCGATGATCACTCACGATTCGGGTATGTGTTCTTGATGAAACACAAATCTGAAGCTTTTGAGAAATTCAAAGAGTTCAGAAATGAAGTAGAGAAACAGCTTGGCAAAAGTATTAAGATACTTCGATCCGATCGAGGTGGTGAATACTTAAGTCAAGAGTTTCAAGATTATCTTAGGGACAATGGGATATTGTCACAATGGACTCCGCCGTATACACCACAGCATAATAGTGTATCTGAGAGGCGCAACCGAACCTTGATGGACATGGTTAGGTCGATGATGAATCATGCAACTCTTCCAAAATCCTTTTGGGGCTATGCACCTAAGACAGCTGTTTACTTGCTAAACAGAGTCCCGACCAAGGTAGTCTCTACTACTCCATATGAGACATGGAATAGTAAGAAACCCACTTAACTCACCTTAAGATATGGGGTTGTCCTGCTTATGTGAAGCGGACTGTATCAGACAAATTGGATGCTAAGTCTGATAAATGTCTATTTATTGGATACCCTAAGGAAACGAAGGGTTACCAATTCTATCATCCCTTGGAACAAAAGGTGTTTGTTTCAAGGCATGCTGTATTTCTAGAAAAAGAATTTCTTTTACAAGAAAACAATGGGACTGGCATTGAACTTGATGAAGTTCAAGAAACTCCAATAGACATTACAGAGACACCTAGTCAAGACCCACAACCAATAACTCATAGTGATGAGCTATCAGTTGAACCTAAAACAACACCACCACTTCGTAGGTCTGATAGGACACGCAATATTCCAGAGAGATACGGATTTCTCATAAGTGAATCGAACGACGTGTTACTCATAAGCGATGACGAACCTATCAGTTATGAAGATGTTCTGAAATGTTCAGAAAGGGACAAATGGCTCGAAGCCATGAAGTCGGAAATGGATTCCATGTACGAAAATCGAGTATGGGACTTGGATAACCCACCTGAAGGGATTAAGCCCATAGGGTGCAAGTGGGTTTTCAAGAAGAAAACCGACATGGAAGGTAATGTTGTTACCTTTAAGGCTAGATTAGTGGCAAAAGGATATCGTCAAAAAATAAGGAATTGATTATGACGAAACCTATTCGCCAGTAGCTATGCTTAAATCCATTCGGATGCTCCTAGCCATAGCAGCTCATTATGATTATGAGATATGACAAATGGATGTGAAAATAGCTTTCCTTAATGGAAACCTGCTTGAGGATGTATACATGATACAACCTGAAGGTTTCACATCGGTTGATAAAACCAAAGTATGCAAGCTTCGACGATCCATATAAGGACTGAAGCAAGCATCTAGGAGCTGGAACATCCGTTTTGATGAGACAATCAAAGAGTTTGATTTCTCACAAAATCCTGACGAACCTTGTGTGTACAAGAAGGTTAGTGGGAGTGCAGTCGTATTCCTAGTATTATATGTCGATGATATTTTACTTACAGGAAACGATATATCAGTTTTACAGACAGTTAAAATTTGGTTGTCCAAAACTTTCTCCATGAAAGACCTGGGAGAAGCAACCTATATCCTTGGGATTAGAATCTATAGAGATAGATCAAAACGGTTGCTTGGTCTTTCGCAGTCTACATATATAGACCGACTGCTAAAAAGGTTTAGCATGTCGGAATCCAAGAATGGTTACCTTCCCATCAGGCATGGGATCAACATTTCAAAGTCTATGTGTTCGCGCACAGAAGACGAGAGGATTTGCATGAATAAGATTCCCTATGCATCCGCGATAGGATCTATCATGTATGCTATGTTATGTACTAGGCCCGATGTATCATATGCTCTGAGTGTCACGAGCAGATACCAGTCTGATCCAGGTATGGATCACTGGACGGCTGTCAAGACAATCCTTAAGTACTTAAGAAGAACTAAGGATGAGTTCCTAATATATGGAGAAGGAGATATGGTAATACGTGGGTATATAGATGCCAGTTTCTAGACAGATAAGGATAACTCCAAATCTCAGTCCAGATACGTATTTACTTTGAATGGAGGCGCAATAAGTTGGAACAGTTCCAAACAAGACACTGTAGCGGATTCTACCACGGAAGCAGTTTGGATCAAGAAGTTCGTCTCAGAACTTGATGTGGTTCCAACCATTGATGAAGCAGTGCCGGTTTACTGCGACAACAATGGAGCTATTGCACAAGCAAAGGAACCAAGGTCTCATCAGTGATCCAAACACGTGCTTCGCCGCTATCATCTGATCAGAGAGATTATAAGTAGGAATGATATACAAATTGAGAAAATTTCCACTGAAAGGAATTTAACGGATCCTTTAACTAAGGCCTTGCCTCAAAGCAAGTTTGAGGGTCATGTTAGAGCCTGTGGTATTGGATACCGTAGCGATTGGAATTAGGCCAAGTGGGAGTTTGTTAGTGATATGAGAGAAGTGTCCTAAGGCAATCGCCTTATGATTGTAAACATTCATTTTAATAAATGATAATTCACTATTTGAGTATGCATGTTTGTGTATTTGATTGGGATCATAAACTCATCTACTGAATGTCCACAATACAATTCACAGCATAAGAGAATTTGTGATGGGATCACAACTAGTGATTATCTCTAAATGTGCAATTGTGAAGTATTGAAAATATCCCTAGTCAATGAATTGATAAAACGGACATTATCAATTCTGTTGAGACTAGCATAGGTTATTCTCTAATCAGCTGATTCTCACTGGCTAGTGACATTGGGATGTCCAGAGATAAACATGGATGCTAGTTAAGGGAACTAGTTCATTGGAGTGACTAGCTGTAAAACTTCATATGGTAATCTATATAGATATGTCAATGAAGTTCTTACTGCAGCTTAAGTGCGATGTTCCTTTGACTTGCGGTGTTCAAGTCATCTTGGTCATGGAGACTTATACTTTAACATCTTAAGCAAGCATCTCCAAGGAGGTGTGGACCCAGGATGATTGGGTATAAGCCGAAGTACCCAAAGATGTTTGAACAGCCTACAAAGGATTCACCACTCCTTGCGAGGAGATGTATACCCAGGCCTATCGTCGGATTGTTACTCAAAGCCTCTGGCCAGAGCATATCATGTTTAGAGAATGAGTCTCTTAAATACATGAGAGTAATTAGAAATCCAAAGGACGAGAAAGACAATACTTGGGCTAGGTGTGACGTAGTCAGTCTAGTGGGGACTGACACAAACAGACCATGTCCTGAACCAAGTGGGTATAAGATGGTGAAGGGAATGGGGCACGATTCATTAGAGCTGCTGAAGGGTTTCAGAATTACTTCTGAGGTCAAACCGTTGATCTTTCGATTAATTGGGGGTCATGATGTACTACTAGGTGCCACTCATGATCGTTCTATAATTAGTTGATTATAGACGGCCAACATAAATCGAAAGCCTATTTAGTCACACGCACTACGAGTAATCCGAGGGATTTAAAACGAGTTGAAAATTGGATTTTCCAATCAAGAGAAATAAGTCGAATCTGAGTTAATCAGAGGCGCAACGGAAACTTAAAATGGCTAAGTCTTTTGAAGGCTTATTGGGCGAATTAAATGAGTTTAATTCGCGATCCGTTCGGCTCGGTTTGGCTGGCCAAAGAGGGTGCCAAACCCCTTTGGTGTGGTCGGCCACAACATTGGGAAGAAACCAATTTAATTGGTTTAATTAATAAAATAAATCTAGCACGATTTGTTTTATAAATTATGGATAAATAAATTTGTATTAAGAAATTTATATAAGTAAATTTATAGAAATTTATTTCTTTTTATGGAATTTAAAATGATCCATGGAATGGTTTATTTTAATTTTATAAAATCAATTATGAATTGATTTTTTTTTCATAATAAGAAAATTTATAAATTTCTTGTAAAATTTATTCCATAATAAAAGGAGAGATGAATTTGTTTTATTATAAATTTAGTTATAATAAAACTTAGTCTAAACGGAATAATTCATAAGAAAATTTATATGATAAATTTCTTATGAAAATTCCGTTAGGGAGACTTGGCAAGGGAGAGGCTACTATATAATGGATCCAAAGGCAAGCCTTGAATTCCTAATTGAGTAATCAAGAGATTAATTCTCTCCCTCTCTCTCTCTTACTCTCTTCCTCCCTTTCTCCTTCCCACCTAGGGCCGGCGCCCCCTTAGCTTACCCTAGGGCCAGCGCAATCTATCCTAGGGCCGGTGCACCCTCAATCTTCCAAGGTTGCCATGAGTTGTCACCAACAAGAAGGAGCCAAACAAGAAGAAGAAGAAGCGGGTCGCATCTCCTTCCTTCTCGGAATTTAGATTCCGTTTCTTGGTGGTTAGTTTCCTTTCTTCTCTCTTGATCTTCTAGTTGTGCCTTTAGAGAATCTAGTAGTTCTCGTCGGCACAAAACTCGTGACTTTGCGAAGTCATCCCGAAGAGAACTCGGCGTGGACGCGAATAGAGGCGGAGCTTCCAAGGGACGCTACGGTTGGATCTCGTCCCTTTCTTCGAGTTATGCGAGGTACAAAGCAAATTAGTTTACTTTTCCGCAAAGTTTTAATTTATGATCATGTCCACACATCATAAGGTTGCATGCTAGATACGTGGTTAAAATAATTTGAGAAATTATTTTATGCTAATTCTTCCGCTGCACGTAAAAATTTAAAATTTTACGAACCCGTATCCTTGTCAACATGCACCCGGTCCCAACACCGAAGATGAAGAAGGCGCAAAAGCAATAGTCGAGGTTGCGGATGAGGTGTCAGTCTAGTCGTGAGAGTACGAGTGCTGTGTGATTGTACTCGGGAAATCCTAGGGTTCGAGTGCGGAGTGGAATGTTCTCGGGAAAGGTAACCTTAGGTGGGTGAATAGACCAGTCAACTAGCCTGGGGTAGTCGACTGAAGAAACTCACAGAAGGGTTTCAGCTCTGGAATAGTCGACTGCCCTGGGAGCAGTCGACTGGTAGGTGGCTGGTGAGTTACCTGAGAATTCGAATGTTGGGGGTGCAACGGTGGAATTTTAGTGGCACCAGTCGACTGCATTGGGAGCAGTCGACTGGTAGGTGGTTGGTGAGTTGGCTGAGAATTCGAATGTTGGGGGTGAAACAGTCGAATTTCACTGGCACCAATCGACTGCCCTGGGAGCAGTCGACTGGTGGCGAGGGTTTCAGCCCGAGTCCTATTTAAAGAGGACTTCGTGGTGGCTGAGATTCTTGACGAAACTCGCTTGGGTAAAGTGAGTTAGTAGTCTTTTGTGCCCAGATAGTGTTCAAGGTGTTGTGGCGAGGTTTCTCCACTCACAAGGAGCGATGAGGGTTAGCCAAAGGTTATCAGGGGATTTATCCACCGACAGATTCTTGGATTAGTCACTCGTCCGGGGTGGATACCAAGTAAATCAGGTTGTTAGCGTTGTTCTTCACTAATAGTTTTGTTTTATTATATATTCCGCTGTGCAACTAACCGTGTAGGAAGAAAGGGGTTCAAAAAATTACTATTCACCCCCCCTCTAGAGAACACGATCGATCGTACATGAGCTTATGTTAGAAATTTTTTCTCCCATAGATCAAAATGTATTTTCAAAACATAGATCAATTTTTTATTTTCTTTTGATCCCGAGGATTATAATTTAGCCCTTTCAGCCAATCTAATTTAAAATATTATCAAATATCAAAAAGGGAGAGATTGTTGGTGCAAGTTGCATCAGTGATGTCCTCCTCTAAATATTTCAATGTTTGACAATATACTTAAGTCAGTGATACATTGAACAAAGGAAGGGTTAGTCAAGAAAGGAATAACAAAGTGAACTAATGTCCTAGTAAACCTAGGCACGAAGTCCTGGTTCATGGAATTGGGCACTAAGTCCTAGTAAGTGAAGCTGGACACTAAGACCTGGCCTAGGGTTGGGCACGAAGACCTGGTTTGAGGAATTGGGCACGAAGTCCTGGCCGAGGGTTGGGCACCGAAGTCCTGAACCTTGGGTTTGGGCACGAAGTCTTGGTCCAAGGGATTGAGCAACTTAGCTGAGCAATTGTTGGTGCAGGAAGCACCATATCGAACCTTGTTTTGATATTGGCAAAGGATTCAAAGTTAAGTTTATTTGTGATCTAACAATATTACTCAAGTGTGCAGAGACAAAGTCCTAGCGAAGGAATGCTAGGCACCTGGCGAAGGACTGCCAGGATACAAAGCCCTAGCGAAGGACTGCTAGGCACCTGGCGAAGGACTGCCAGTATCCAAGCCCTAGCGAAAGACTGCTAGGCAGCTGGCAAATGACTGCCAGTATCCAAGCCCTAGCGAAGGACTGCTAGGCAACTGGTGAAGGACTGCCAGTATCAAGCCCTAGCGAAGGACTGCTAGGCTCCAGGCGAAGGACAGCCTGAGACTGAAGCCCTAGCGAAGGACTGCTAGGCAACTGGCGAAGGACTGCCAGTTTACAAGACCTGACAAAGGACCGTCAGGCAAAAGTCCAACCAGAGGAACGGTTGGCATCAGGTAAATTCTCCCGATAGGAGTAGGTGAGGACGCGTTCCCCGTCGAGGGAACAGTAGGCGTCGGTTCGACCTAGGGCTCCATTTTGGAGACCAAAGTCAGAACCAAGACAGCTAAGGCTGTATAAACAAATACTTTATTGCTTTATTGTGTTTTGGACTAACCTTGGATGCAGGACCAAAGGAAGGAGTGTCTGCAGCTCAGATAGCCTCAAAGGAATGAGGTAGTAGCTGAGTAGGGCGCCCGGAGTGTCCCGGGCGCCCCCAAGGGCCATACAAAACAAGTAAAGAAAAAAGGAGTTCGAATACATGCTGGGCCGGGCGCCCCCGTGCTCCCGGGCGCCCCCGCTGCTCCCGGGCGCCCCCTGCGCTGCGGGCGCCCACATGCGCAACATCGAACCCGAACCCCTCGAAGCCAAGGAGATAGGACTTTGACCCGGTCAATGCGGGCACCCCGAGCGCTCCGGGCACCCCGGTCAAAGCGGATCTAGAGGATAGACGCTGACCGAGAGCTCTGCGGATCAGAGGCCACGTGGGGGGCACCCCCGATGTCCCGGGCGCCCCCAGGCCCTATATAAAGGGCCTTCGACCAAGGCTTCAGGACAACTGTTTTCTCAATGCCCCAAAGATCTTCTACGCTCGTGCCTTGCTCCGGAAACACTCCAACTCGAGCCGACGACGTCCCGTTGCCCCGAAAGAGTCAATCCACTCCGAACGTCGGTAACGAAGATCGAATTTTTTATTATTATTGTTAGTGCACTTACTTGTAATAAATTATTATAAACTGATTTGCGCGTATATAGAATTGCCCAAAGTAAACGGTCAACGACCGTGGGCCTTGGAGTAGGAGTCGACACAGGCTCCGAACCAAGTAAATCAACTATGTCTTTGTGCTATGATTGTTTTATTTTATTTCCGCTGCGTACGTGCTCTTTACGAAAATCCGAACGATTTCCGATATTCACCCCCCCCCCTCTATCGGTTTTCTCGATCCAACAGCAATGACTAAGGACATGAGTAGAGACGGGTCGAGGTTCGGACTTCTCGAGATCCGAGAGTATCGAAGGTTATGTAAAAGTCCACCCGAATGGACTGGGTGACAACCGTCTCCTGAGAGGAGTAGGTTGAAGGCACGTTCCCAGGGGTGGGAACTTAGGCGTCGGTTCGACCTAGGGATTTGGGGAAATCCGAAGTGAGAACCACTTCATTAAGGCTAAGGTTGTATATGTGTTTGCTTTGTATTTATGTATGTTGCAGGTACCTAGAATGGAAGACAAAGTAGGCAAACAACACACAACGCGGCTGGAACCCATGATGCTAGGTGCCCCCATCAGCTAGGGC
This sequence comes from Boesenbergia rotunda, assembly GCA_024364735.1. Lineage (NCBI taxonomy): Eukaryota > Viridiplantae > Streptophyta > Magnoliopsida > Zingiberales > Zingiberaceae > Boesenbergia > Boesenbergia rotunda. The sequence goes on along the minus strand of JAGFNQ010000356.1, from coordinate 155,856 downwards.
GCCTCAATGAATGGAGGCAAACCAGGCTTTCATCCAGGTGCCCCCATCAGCTAGGGTGCCTCAATGAAAGGAGTCAAAACAGGCTCTCCATTCAGGCGCCCCATATGATCCAGGCGCCCTAGTTGAAAGTTGTATCTGCTGCTACGAGTTCGAAGAAGAGATAAACTTTGACCAAGGTCAATGAGGCGCCTGGGAGGTCCATGGCGCCCTGGTCAAGAGGTTTATCTGCTGCGACGAGTTCGGCGTGGAGATAAGCTTTGACCAAGCCCTTTGAGGCACCCTAGTGATCACAGGGGCCCCAATAAAGTCTATAAAAGGGGCTTCGACCCCTCAGCTCGAAACAGAACTTCCAAAACCATTCTAAGCTGTCCGAGTGATGACAAAGCGCTTACAACGAAGCTCTACGACTAGGTGGCTCCAGGAGGAAGTGTGCGGTACTTCGGAGGTCCAGATCGGCCGAGTTTCAAATCTTGTTTGTTCGGTTTGAATTTACATTCCGCACTTATTTTTCATATCATTTGATTGTAATTTCTGCACTGTAAGACGGGTTTCTCTGCCTCCAGAAAGTCTGGAAAGGAGACCATTAGTGGATGGGCATTCCCGTGCTTAGGCCTTGGATGTACTTATTGAAGCAGTCTAACCCTGATTGTTGTTTTGGTCTTGACACCGATTTATGTTTGATTCAAGTTTGATTCAAGTTTGATTGAATTCGGATTAAGTCAAGGTGGATCGGGAGATCGCATGCTGGTAGTGTGGAAAATTCCTAGCTTATAGGGCTAGGTGTGTAAAAAGTCCTAGCTTGGAGGGCTAGGTGTGAAAATTCCTACCTCGGAGGGTTAGGTGATTGGAAATCCCGGTGAGTGAAGCCGGGTCCTGGTGAGTGAAGCCAGGTCATGGTGAGTGAAGCCAGGTTGAAATCCTAGTGAGTGAAGCTAGGTTGAAATCCTGGTGAGTGAAGCGGGGTCCTGGTGAGTGAAGCCAGGTGATTGAAATCCTAGTGAGTGAAGCTAGGTTGAAATCCTAGTGATTGAAGCCGGGTCCTGGTGAGTGAAGCCAGGTGTTTGGAAATCCTAGTGAGTGAAGCTAGGATGAAATCCTGGTGAGTGAAGCCGGGTCCTGGTGAGTGAAGTCGGGTCCTGGTGAGTGAAGCCAGATGATTGAAATCATAGTGTGTGAAGCTAGGTTGAAATCCCGGTGAGTGAAGCCGGGTCCTGGTGAGTGAAGCCAGGTGATTGAAATCCTAGTGTGTGAAGCTAGGTTGAAATCCCAGTGAGTGAAGCCGGGTCCTTGTGAGTGAAGCCAGGTGATTGAAATCCTAGTGTGTGAAGCTAGGTTGAAATCCCGGTGAGTGAAGCCGGGTCCCGGTGAGTGAAGCCGGGTGACTGAAACCCTAGTGAGTGAAGCTAGGTCCTAGCTTGGGAAGCTAGGTTGAACGAAGTCCCGGTGAGTGAAGCTGGGCACGGAGTCTTGGTCCGGGGGACTAAGAACGAGTCAGAGAAGGGCTGGAGGCTTGTTCTCATGACTTAGAATGGATTTGACCTTGCCTGGATCGGTCTGGTGACCGATCAGGGCACAGCCTGATTGATCTGTGAAACGATCTGGAGTGTGTAGCAGACTGCTAGATAGGTCTGTGGACCGATCTGGAGTATGCAGCAGACTGCTGGATAGGTCTGTGGACCGATCTGGAGTGTGCAGCAGAGTGCCAGAACGGTCTGGTGACCGATCAGGGAGAGAACAGAAAACTTGGTTGGATTCTGTTCAGCCCCTGATCAGTCTGGTGACCGATCCAGAGTGCCAGAACAGTCTGGTGACCGATCAAGGAGAGAACAAAAACCTTGGTTGGATTCTGTTTAGCCCCAGATCGGTCTGGTGACCGATCCAAAATGCCAGAATGGTCCGGTGACTGATCCACGACCTAGGATCACATGTCCGCGATTACAGTTTTCTCACAGTGGACCGATCAGGCTTGAGCCTGATTGGTCTGTGCCTATCCTGATTGGTCTGGTGACCAATCAGGCTTCACTCTAATCGGTCCGGTGACCGATCAGTAGATGAACTTTAATTTAAAATTGCTGTCAGATGCTCTGATCGCGTCTATTTTCTCTGCCGATTCACTGATATTGTGTGATATTGTCTGATATTCATTTGCTAAGCTTCTGTTGGAGTGTGCAGGCTTTACAGGGATTATTCAAACATTGGAGGAGAGTCAATGGGAGGCTTTCCATCTAGCAGGTTTGTCTGTTTCCTTGCTTCAGGTCTCAACGACTTCTAGAGAGTAGCTGGCAACTGACGGAGGCTTAGCTGGAGAGGGTCTTCAGTGGACTGAGTGCTCAGGGAGTCAGGGGGTCAGGTTGTGGCTTCAGTGGATGCTGATGGAGAGCCTGATGAGGGGAGTAGAGGTTAAAGACAAAGCTGAGGCAGAGGAGCAACAACAACGAAGACAGACAGAAAACATGAGGAGTTTGGCTGGGCTGGGTTGTCTGCTCTCCGTGCTTTGTGCTTAAGCGTTCTACTATATCTTTGTTAGATCTGAGTGAGCATTCCTTCTTGTGTGATCTCCTATACTCATGTTCCATCATCCGTGAGATCTGTGGAGAGGTTTCTCCACCGAGAAGGAGGCTCTAGCTTATCCGGGTTCACCGGGGCTTGATCTGCCGACGATCAAGGGATCGCCCACCTTACGGGCATGCCAAGGAGTAAGGGCAAGTTATCCCCGAACCTTGTATATCGCTGTTTTAGCATTGGTTTGATTCCTTTCTCTTTTTTATTCTTTCTATTGCATTTTGTTTCCGCTGCTACTAATCTGATCACAGAAAGAAAGTTCAAAGAAGAGGGAGCGATTTGAGTGTCTGGCTATATTCACCCCCCCCCCCCCCCCCCCCCCGCCCCTCTCTAGCCATCCAAGGTCCAACAAGTGGTAACAGATCTTGGAGCTCTGTTCAAGGCTTAACATCCAAGAGCCTACAACAAGATGGCTGGAAGAGAAGGAATGAGCACAAACCGACCTTCATTCCTCGACGACACTGATTTTTCATATTGGAAGTCAAGAATGGAGTTTTACTTGAAGACAAACATGAGCTTGTTGTTCGTTGTCAAGTAGGGGTTTTCCCTTCCAAAGGATAATGAAGGAAAGGAGCTTGAGTTTTCCAAGTGGTCGGCTGAGAAAATAGAAAGGGTGAAGTAAATGCCAAAGCTGTAGTTACCCTGCAGTGCGGAATGTCTAAGGACCAGTTGATCAAAGTTGGTCTCTTCACAAGTGCTAAAGATCTATGGAGCAAGCTCATTGAGCTCCATGAAGGCACTCATGAAACCTGAACAGCCAAGAAAGATCTCCTTCACAGTCAACTCTAAAATCTGTCTATGGAAGAAAATGAAAAGGTAAGTGAACTCCATGGAAGATTCAAAGAGATCCTTAATGGCCTCCACTCCATCAATGAAAAGGTAGAAAACCGGGATCTAGTAAGGTTAGTTCTAAAAGCTTTTCCAAGGAATACTTTGTGGTCATCCATGGTGGATGCCTACAAGGTTTCAAAGGATCTTTCCTTAGTTAAGTTAGAAGATCTATTTTGTGAAATGGAATTACATGAGATCTCTAACCAAGGCTCCGAAGAGAAAGGGGTTGCTTTTGTGGCAGGAAAGGAGGAGAAGCACACCCATCACTTTGCTTTCATGGCACAAGAGGAGACAAAGGAGGAAAGTGATGATCAATCAAGTAGCTCCTCAACCGCGCCTTTATCATCTTCGGATGATGAAGAGGTAATCACTCCCGAGTTAGATAAGTGCAATAGAGCTATCGCATGTTTAACCAAATTGTTAAAGAAATCTAAGAATAAGGTTAAGTCATTGAAATTGGAAGTAAAACATTTAAAAACCTCTAAGGATGAGGTAATTGATGTTATGCATGATAAGTCCCTTGAGAATGAAAATAAGGATTTGAAGAGCAAAGTTGGAAACACAAGAATATTCTTGAGAAGTTTTCAACTAGCTCTAAAATTCTAGACATGATACTAAATTCACAAAAAGCGGTTTACAACAAGGTTGGCTTAGGTTACCAACCTAAAGAATCAAGTTTCATGTCATTGATGTCTAGAACCCATTTTAGATCACAAAATAATTCTAGGGTTCAAAAAGTCAAAAAGAAATTGACTAAGGCATGAGTGTCAAAGTCATTCATTGTAGATTCCTTAGGTCCCAAAATTTGGGTACCTAAAACCTCAATATTTAGAATTGTATAAGCATAAATTGAGGGGGAGCATCTATCAACATGGATGGTTGATATTTGGTGCTCCAAACACCTAGCCATTCCTAGTTCGGAATGTGCTTACCATTCCCTCAAATTCACATGTTTGGTTTAGATTGACATATAACTTTCTTTTACCATGGATTGCTTAAGATGATCAGTTTTTTTTTAAAATTGTATGGTTCAAGCTTAAGAGTTTGTGTTTGGGAACATATGCCATGATTTTTGTGCTATACAACATGAATGCATGCTAAGGAAGTATCAACACATAGTTTGTACTAATAAGGAATCACCAAACAAAGAACATGAGCTTAAGGTTTATGCTTAAGTTTTGCTTAAGATATTTTGTTTGGCGAACATGATCAAGTATGCCATGATTTACTGTATGTGTTGGTAACGTTAATGTATTGCATGCAAATTTTTTTTAGGAATATATAGGTTGTGATGATCATCATAAAACCTCACAAGGCAACATCAATGCATGCTTTTGAAATATTTTTAAAACTGGTTAAATGAGATAAAAGTATGTCGGACAATCATGTGCTAGAAAGCTTGATCATGTTTTGATACTAATTTGATACAAGCATGTTTTTGGAAATTTGATCATATTTTTGTTTGTATCATGAAATCTGATCATGTTTTGGAAATTCGATATTAGTATCTTATTTCGATAATTGTTTGAAGAAATGCATTTTGATTAAGGGAACCCTTAGGATCAAATGGATTAAAACTATTTGAATTAGGGTTTCAGAATGGTTTAGAGTTTAACTAAACCTGGTTTCAACCTAATGAAGAGTTTCTGAAATTTTCTTGAACAAACTGATCAGAAACCTCTCTGTATCAACCCGATCAAAACTCACCCTGATCGGTCCACCGACCGACCCAGGAAAGTCTGATCGGTCTGGTCGGTCTGGTAACCGATCAGATCAATACTGATTCTCAGATCATTCCAAATTGTATTAGACCACTCCTCAGACCAATCCCCCTTTATCAATTTTGATGAAGTATCAATAGAATTGAGTAGTAGGATGATGGTCAAGATACTTGGAACAAAATATAATACTGATTTGATACAAACCTATGTTGGAATGTTCAAATTCATAAGAAAGGGTTTGTTGAGTCATGACTCTTGGTTTTAATGTCGTGTTTCAGAAAATTTTTCTGAAATGACGAATATTAATGGAGTCTACACCTTTGTTTTGGAATGCAAATTGTTAATGCAGACTGATCAGGAATGTATCAGAGTTTCAGAAATGTGTCTGAAATCTGATCACTCCCGAGACTAATCAGACATTTTTCCTGTATTAAGTAATCAATGAATCTGATCGGTCACGGAGACCAATCAGAATTATGTGTCGGATACAGCTGCATTCCTTACTTGTCATATGAAACATATACATGTTTGGCCATGATATACTTCTGTATATGTTTTCATGTGAAATTCATACTTTTTGGCGTATGATGCATATACATTGTTGCCATGATACATTTATGGTATATGCCCTTCATAAGCAATCCAAAAAATTATCCTTTGATTATTTTGGGTTTGGGGAGAGACCCATATTTGAGAGGGAGGTATGTTCAAACTTAATAACCATACCATTTTCGATGTTTGACAAGGGGGAGAAAACGATTGATTAAGATTAGGGTTATTGTAGAGGGAGGATTTTGATTCCCTTACGATAATTGAACTGCCTTCAATTGATCATCAATGCCTAAACTTAAATCAGGGTGTCAAACAACAAAAAGGGGGAGATTGTTGATCCAGTCTGACCCTGATTGTTGTTTTGGTGTTGACACCGATTTAAGTTTGATTCAAGTTTGATTGAATTCGGATTAAGTCCAGGTGGATCGGGAGATCGCATGCTGGCAGTGTGGAAAAGACCTAGCTTGGAGGGCTAGGTGTGTAAAAAGTCCTAGCTTGGAGGGCTAGGTGTGGAAAAGTCCTAGCTGGGAGGGTTAGATGTGAAAATTCCTAACTCGGAGGGTTAGGTGATTGGAAATCCTGGTGAGTGAAGTCGGGTCCTGGTGAGTGAAGCCAGGTTGAAATCCTAGTGAGTGAAGCTAGGTTGAAATCTTGGTGAGTGAAGTCGGGTCCTGGTGAGTGAAGCCAGGTGATTGAAATCCTAGTGAGTGAAGCTAGGTTGAAATCCCGGTGAGTGAAGCCGGGTCCCAGTGAGTGAAGCCGGGTGACTGAAACCCTGGTGAGTGAAGCCAGGTCCTTGCTTGGGAAACTAGGTTGAACGAAGTCCCGGTGAGTGAAGCTGGGCACGGAGTCTTGGTCCGGGGGACTAAGAACGAGTCAGAGAAGGGTTGGAGGCTTGTTCTCATGACTTAGAATTGATTTGACCTTGCCTGGATCGGTTTGGTGACCCATCAGGGAAATTGGCACGAAGTTCACTCCTAGATCGGTCTGGTGACCGATCAGGGCACAGCCTGATTGGTCTGTAGACCGATCTGGAGTGTGCAGTAGAGTGCCAGAATGGTCTGGTGACCGATTAGGGAGAGAACAAAAACCTTGGTTGGATTCTGTTCAGCCCCTGATCGGTCTAGTGACCGATCCAGAGAGCCAGAACGGTCTAGTGACCGATCAGGGAGAGAACAGAAACCTTGGATGGATTCTGTTTAGCCCCAGATCCGTCTGGTGACCGATCCAGAATGCCAGAACGGTCCGGTGGCTGATCCATGACCTAGGATTAGATGTTCGCGATTACAATTTTCTCACAGTGGACCGATCAGGCTTGAGCCTGATTGGTCAGTGCCTATCCTGATCGGTTCGGTGACCGATCAGGCTTCACTCCGATCGGTCTGGTGACCAATCAGTAGCTGAACTTTAATTTGAAATCGCTGTCAGATACTCTGATCGTATCTGTTTTCTCTGCAGATTCACTGATATTGTGTGATATTGTTTGATATTCATTTGCTAAGCTTCTGTTGGAGTGTGCAGGCTTTACAGGGATGATTCAAACATTGGAGGAGAGTCAATGGGAGGCTTTCTATCTAGCAGGTTTGTCTATTTCCTTGCTTCAGGTCTCAACGGCTTCTGGAGAGCAGCTGGCAACTAACGAAGGCTCAGCTGGAGAGGGTCTTCAGTGGACTGAGTGCTCAGGGAGTCAGGGGGTCAGGCTGTGTCTTCAATGGATGCTGATGGAGAGCCTAATGAGGGGAGTAGAGGTTAAAGACAAAGCTGAGGTAGAGGAGCAACAACAACGAAGACAGACAGAAAACTTGAGGAGATTGGTTGGGCTGGGTTGTGTGCTCTCTGTGCTTTGTACTTAAGCGTTCTACTACATCTTTGTGAGATCTGAGTGAGCATTCCTTCTTGTGTGATCTCCTGTACTCAAGTTCCATCATCCGTGAGATCTGTGTAGAGGTTTCTCCACCGAGAAGGAGGCTCTATCCTATCCGGGTTCACCGGGGCTTGATCTTCCGACGATCAAGGGATTGCCTACCTTACGGGCATGCCAAGGAGTAGGGGCAAGTTATCCCCGAACCTTGTATATCGCTGTGTTAGCATTGGTTTGATTCCTTTCTCTGTTTTATTCTTTCTGTTGCATTTTGTTTCCGCTGCTACTAATCTGATCACAGAAAGAAACTTCAAAGAAGAGGGAGCGATTTGAGTCTCTGGCTATATTCACCCCCCCCCTCTCTAGCCATCCAAGGTCCAACAGTACTGACCCTGGGGGGTTGGAAACCAAGTAAAAAATCCCGCGTGCGCTATATTGTTCTTTTTATTTTCCACTGTGCTACTAACTTTATATCCAGATTCGAAAGAAAAGTTTTACGAAATTTCTGAAGGTTTTTACTTCGATATTCACCCCCCCTCTATCGACAGCACCGGTCCTACATTCGGTGCCTAGCCTCGGACAAGACTTATTGCCCAGCTTCACTCACCAGGTCTTCGGTGCCCAGTCTACGACCAGGACTTATTGCCTAACCTTTTGTCAGGACTTAGGTGCCCAGCCTGCGGGTAGGACTTATTGCCCAATTCTTAGAACCAGGACATCGTGCCTAGTGTACCTAGGACTTTTCCTGCACAGTTGATTAAGATTGTCAGATCACAACAAAACCATAACTTCTAAACCCTTTGCCATTATCAAAACACAAGTTTGACTTTGGTGCTTCCGGCACCAACTGCTAGCCTTTGCAACCCATAGAGGATTCAAATTATATTAGATGGATGTTAAGTCTGCCTTCCTAAATGGATTTATAAAAGAGAAAGTCTATGTAGGACAACCCCCAGGTTTTGAAGACTTAGACTACCCTAACCATGTATTGAAACTTAGAAAAGCTCTTTATGGTTTTAAACAAGCACCTAGGACATGGAATGAAAGACTTTCAACTTACTTGATTTCTAAGGGTTTTAACCAAGGCCAAATTGACTCAACCTTATTTGTTAAGACCTTAGAAAAAGATATCTTTATAGGCCAAATCTATGTAGATGATATAATCTTTGGATCAACTAATAATAATTTCTTAAAAGAATTTATTAAAATTATGGAAAGTACATTTGAAATGAGTTTAGTAGGTGAACTGACTTTCTTTTTAGGACTCCAAATTAAATAAACCAAGGATGGAAATTATGTTCACCAATCTAAATATGCAAAAGAATTGGTTATGAAATTCAAAATGGAGAATTCAAAAGACTTAGGTACCCCTATAGCCATAAATGCTAAAATAGATAATGACCGTAAAGGTAAGCCAGTAGACTTAAAGTATTATAGAAGTGCTATAGGAAGCTTACTTTACCTAATTGCTAGTAGACCTGATATCCTTTTTGTACTAGGTATTTGTTCCAAGTACCAAACTTGTGTTATGAAATCTCACTTAACTACAGTTAAAAGAATCCTAAGATATATTAAAGGCGCCCTAAATGTCGGTATTTGCTATCCTAGGACTTCCAATTTTGAATTATCAGGATTTTCTGACTCGGACTATGCAGGCTGTAAACTTGATAGAAAAAGTACAAGTGGAAGCTGTCAATTACTAGGTCAGAGTCTAGTTAGTTGGTGCAGTAGAAAGCAACATTATGTTGCCTTATCTACAACTGAAGCAGAGTATGTTGCATTAGGGGAATGTGTAGCTCAACTCTTATGGATGATGCATACCCTTAAGGATTTTATCCTAGACTATACCCAAACTAAGGTCTTTATTGATAATATCAGTTTAATAAACCTTACTAAAAAGCTAATCCACCACTCTAGGACTAAACATATAGAAGTGAAGCATCACATTGTTAGGAACCACATAGCTAGGAGTGAAATTATCCTTCAACATGTAGAATCCAAATCTAACCTAGCAAACATTTTCACTAAACCCTTACCTAAGTCTGAGTTTAGTTCATTAAGAAGGCAGCTTGGTATGTGCTTAGTAGAGTAGGATTTCAAATATTTTACTTTGATTTGAATTTGAATGTTGAAATGGTTTTCTTTAAAGATGGTTTCAAAATTTTATCGCAAATTTCAAAACTATGTTTTCAAATTTGTTTTTGTTACTTAGTTTTGTTTTAACATTAAAACTACCCACTTCAAAATTAGGGTCTTTCTTCGTTATGGACTTAGTTTAGGTTTAACCCTAATCTGCATGCTCCTATAGACTTAGGAGCCATCATCTCACAAGCACATTAGGATTAACTTATTTGACAACCTAGATTGGGTTGAGATGCTTAGGACTGTTGCCCTAGTCATAGATGCTTAAATCAGTTCATCAACACAAGTTGGGGCCGTTATAAATATAATTCTAATTAATCAAGTCAAGTACTCTGCCTAACTGAGCTGATTTATGAAGTACACTTGACTTGACTAGCCCAAGTGAAAACTATTATTTATTATAGTCAATAAGTAGCTGAAAGGTTAGATAGGTGCCTAAAAGGAATTAATTTTTCTAATTAATTATTTTCAAATTTACTTATCATTATTATTCATGCTTGACTCAAAATAAAGGTGCCCAAACTTAGACTTAACCTAAACTTAGTTTTTTTCTTAAAATTACTCGCTCTGATACACTTAGTTTTTTTTTTACTTTAGTCATTTCTTCTGCTCTGACCCTTGTATTACGTACATAATTTTGATCTATGGAAAAGGAGGAGAGAAAGAAAATAGTTCAAAGTTGTTAGAAAAATTCAATGTTTTTCTATACTTAGTCTTTCGAAAATTAGTTAGTGTTTTTAAAGTTTTTCTTAAAAATACAAAATATTGTGAGTAGTTAGTGATATTCAAAGTTTTTTTTTAAAATTCAAAATATTGTGAAAAGAAGAAATAAAAAATCAGAATTAATTTTGTCGGTCAAAACTAAGTTTTTAATTTTTAAAAATTAATTTCTTCCATACTTAGTTTTTTTTTGAAAAACAGTAGTTTTTCAAAATGAATGTTCTAACAAGTTTTTATCATCTTTTCAAAAGTTAATTTAGTCACTAAATTTGTTTTAAAAGACTAAGTTTATTTTTTAAAAAAATATAGTCTCCTCTATAAACACAATTGTTAAATGATGTAGGAGGAGATAATTGGTTAAGTGGGAGAACTTAAAAGAAGAACCTATTTTTTCCCTGTTGAAGCTTATTTTTAGCTTAACTTTGAACTGGGTTGTCATAATAAAAAAAGGGGGAGATTGTTGGTGCCAGATGTGTTAAATACGACCAATTAAAAACCGATATAATAAATTTTTTTGGATATTATATTGGAAGAGTTAGGATTATCGGACTAGGGTAAAGGGTTTCGGGTAAACTCATAAGTTACGAAAGGATAAATAATTTAACCATAGAAATTTATTGAGGTGGATTATAATAAATTGGAGGGTTAAATGGTTAAAACCCTTACCCTAAGGGTAAGATTTGGATGTTAGAAAAGTGAGGGGCTTTTCTGCAAAAAGACCCCCTTTATTAAGCCTTCCCTTCCCTCTCTCGCTCGGTGTCGCGATGTTAAATATTGAATTTTTCAAAGGTTGAAAAGGTAAGAATTTCGAAAATAGAGACCTAGTTCGAATTTACTGAAGTTATTGGGTTTATTTGCAAAATGGCCAAAACAGTTATAAACCCCTAAAAAGCCCTATTTCTTATCATATGCGCCGGTTTCTTCTTCTTCCCGAGTGCCAAACCGCCCCTTTCGGTTTTTCGCCCGACACCAATGCCCGCCGAGCCCTAGCCGTTCCCGACCCGCCGAGCCCTAGCCGTTCCCGAGCAAGCCGACGCCAACCTTCCCTCTCTGCGTCGACTTCTTTCCTCACGCCCATCTCCTCTGCCCGACGTCGCAAGCAAGCCGACGCTGAGCCCCAGTCGACCGCCGCCGCCAGCGTTTTTCTTTGCGTGGAGCCCTAGCCGGGTTGCTCTCTGCGCGCGAAGAGAATTCGCAGACCCTTCATCGTGAGTTCCTCCTCTAGTTCTTCTTCTCCCTCATGTTGATTGTTGATTTCCCATCATCGACGCCAATCAATGCCGCCCGAACCCTAATCGAGTAAAAGGTTGCAGCTAACCTCTTGCCTTGATTCTTTTTCATGATTGTGGATTCCATTTAGCCTCAGATCTGAACAGAGGAGTGCTTGTGGCAGAGATCTCCTCGGCGGTCTCTGATCCAGTAGCCGAAATCAAGGTAAAGGTTGGATTTTTGTTTGTGGTCAGAGGTGCTTCTGCAACTCATCCTTGCTAATTTGGAATATACCTTGTTTAGGTGGGGTTCTAGTTGGGTTACGGGATTGGAGCAGGGAAGTTCCTTGTCAGCGCAGGTAAAGGATTCCTTCCCTTTCAGTGATTGAGTGTTATTTAAATAGAATAACAGGGGTAGAATAGTTGTTCATTGTCCTGTTCTTGGAATTGGTACCCTGTGAGTAAGGATTAGTTGGATTTATAATTAATTAATGCATTGATTAATTAATTGATTATATATGTTATAGCTGGGATTTAATCTAATTATGGTGAGTATCTTGTTTAGCTTGGAAGATTTAGTTTGTATAATTTGTTTGAATGAACCAGTTGTATTTACGAGTTAATTAAATAGGTATTATAGTTAGGATTTATCCTAATTATATTTTGTATTTTGTTTAGCTAATTTGTTCATTTTATAATTAGCTAAACTTTATTAATTATTATACAGGATCTTGATTCAGATTCGTTCAGTTGATCGTGGGAGGTTCTGTTCGTATACGTTCTACAATTATAAGGCGGGTACTTCTCCTTTGTACTCGAGTAGTTTTCTTTACCTTAAAAGCATGGCTATATTATGTCTGATAGGTTGCTTGACCTTGTTCTTTGTCGTTATTTAAACATCGCCATTGAGACTTATTCTTCGTTGATCTTTGAGTATTCCAAGTTTGTATCCGTACAGTCCTCTATTGATTTCCTGTTCTGTAAAGTGCCGGTTGTACACGAGCACTCGAAGTTCATAAAAACACAATTAGGTTTATTTGGCATTAGAAAATACCCTACTTAGTAGTGTAGGTGCATAATCGTTGGTTTTCGGTTTCTGGTTGGTTGTATCGATGCATGTTTTACTTGTTGGATTTTTATTGCGTCGTGGTTTCTCCGGTTGTTCGTGCATCATATATCATGCACCATACTTGCACGTTGCATACTAACGACTGTTGGCTTATATTTGGTTAAGTCGTCGTTAGTCATATTGTTGCTCGATTCACTCAACCACATGTTGTCATGGTAGTGGTTGGAGTGCGAGTGTTTGTCCTGTCATGCCAGACAGTGACACCCCACACCGTTGTTTTTAGAGGGATGAGTTGTTGGTGGCTCACCCTCACCGTTGTTTGTTTTTGAGGGATATTTTGTAGCTGTGATAGCTCCCCCTAGGTATAGGGGTCTGGAGTGTAGGCTCCCCAGCATCCTGTCCACTCAACGACGCCTTATGTGGTATTATTGTTGTTGTTGGTTATTGTTGTTGTTGGAGTGGTACAGTTGTCACAGCCCTACCCACTCGGTCACACAGATGGGATGTGTTGACGGCTTGACTAGCGTCAGGGGTGACACATGTCATTGCATCATGTGTATACGTATTTCTTTTATGCATTTGTTTGTGTTTGATGCACTTATATGATCTATGATTGTTGCATATGTATGACATGCATGTCTATCTTGATATTATTGTTGTTGAGTTGTTCTATACCTGCTTAGTCGTTATTCGGATTTTATACCATGTCGTATTATATTGGTTATGCATGATTAGGTAAGTCTGATATTTCTTATGGACTGTACCCTTTGATTCTCTACTTCGTTATCTTATTTATGCCATGCTTATTTGTCTACTCATATACCTGCAGAGTCTACCCGGACTCACCACCCCTGCTTTCTTTTCTGTTGTTTCAGATAGCAGGCAGAAGTATTTCTTGAAGCCAGGAGAGGATACAGTTGTCAGTCCTCAGTGTCGAGTTGAGTTATTATTTTCGGTATTCAGTTTAGTTGTTCATTTTCAGTACTTGTAGTTACATTTTATTCATTATCGGGTTTTCTCATTATCAGAGACTTTTGTGTTTTCTTTGGATTATGGTTCTTTTATGTTTATGGTGGCTGAGCCACCCGTTATCTGTTATATTGATATAAACTGCGTGGTGTGTCTTTTATTTGTTATTGTGATGCCAGCCGCTTGTGGCTGAGCTTGAATTTATGGAGAGTGTATGTATATTTGCCTCATATTGTCCGCCGTACAGGGGAGATGCTGCCCGATTTTCGAGGAAGCATGTGCCTCTGGGGGCGTGATAATTTTTGGTATCAGAGCCAAGTTTTGCGATGTTTTGGTGTCTGTGGGTTTACGGAGTTGTTTTACGAGGTCAATCTGTATGTTACAAATTTGTTTATTTTTGCGGAGTCTTTTTCTTGAGGGTTGACGAAGTTGTTTTGTTTTACGAGGTTTATTTGTATTTTACGGATTTATTTTCCGGAGTCATTTTCTGGTTATGGTTGTGATGGGACTTGGCGACGATGGACTTCTCCAGGCGACAGTAGGTATATCTCTTTGGAATTCTCTTAATTTTCGATATTCATTATCTAGTATAGAGTCGGTTAGATATTTCCTGATTTAATGGTATATCTGTTCGATACCGATGACAAGTCGAAAGGCAAGGGCCTAAACCGACAATCATTTATGGGATGTTAAGAATCAACTCCAGTAATAATTTTGTTGTTTAGATCGAATTGTATATCAAGTTCTACTTGAATATCTTTAGGGTACTGTTTTATTGTCATTCTTTGGTATAGCGTTATTGAAGACTGTAGTAGAATGTTTTTTTAAGTTGTTATGATAAGATAGTTCACTCATTTGTTTAGCGACCTCTTGACACTTGGATCAGGACATTGGGGAATTTGTGGTTCGACATTTAGGGTAAGTATACCTCAAGCAGGCATATATGCTAGCGACTAAATATACACATATTTCATTTTGGTGTTAGTCAAATTTAATCATTAGTCAAGATGGTAACTACATATTTTAATGTATTCTAAAATCTTAATTAATTCATTCGACCTAAGAATACGTAGGCTTATTTAGGAAGATAAACAAGCTAGTGGAAGTTTAGTGAAGTTGAAATCAGTTAGCAAATTGAAACATATTGATTGGTGTCTAACCAATGTTGTTACTGTGCCAGCACGGTGAAATGCTATTGAACCCAAGCCTTAGGAAAATTATGGACAAAATCTTATTGTGCTCCATGACTCAGAACATGCATCTCACACAAGATGGATTAACATAAACATTTGCTTTTTGATCTAAACCATCCTATAAGCAACTTGACACATACTGCATCAGTAATCAAGGAATTTTGTCTTGTGCTTTTGTTGACTCTATCATTGATGCATCATTTAAAATCTCCATCTAATAATGATCCCGCTTGGAAACCTATGCATCGTGTGATGTGCATTAGTACTTTACTGCCACTCAATGCATTGTGACAGCCTCCTTGATCACATATCAACTCTTGCTTCTACCTCCAATTTCACAAAGCACACTTTTTTTTGACGGAAAACATCCTTTACATGCCTATTAAGATTGACGGAAATATACTAGGAAACATGTTGCACTTTATCATATGAGATTGTAAAATTTCCGCCATTAAATTGCAGAAGCCCTACAATTACAAGTTGTAGTTCTGCTCCTATTATCTAATGAATGCCGATGCTGTGTGAAATGCTCACATATGGAAGCCATCCTGATCTTTGTCAATCTGATACGTTAGTGTCAAGTTGGCAGGTATTAGACGAATGCAATGGACTCTCTTTATGCAACATTATCTGCATAAAAGGAGCTGTAGAAAGACTCATCAATCATCAGTTTGCTAGGGTCGATCCTGTAAATGACTCTGAATGAAATTCACATCTTCACTGTAACATGATCATGTTGTTTTGTGGAAGACAAAGGCATTTTAGCTATACACAATACAATATTCCTTTTCTCTTCTGATCAAATGATTTATATCTTGTTATGGAAATCTTAACCCTTCTTAGCATGATATTTATACAACTACTGAATCAGAAAATCTTTGTTAACAGTTTATAGAGAATTAGAGGAAGTACACTCCTAGTTGCATCGTTATTTTGGTCTCCCTGCCCTGTATGCTAGTAATGTTGTCAATGTTGTTGACATCCCACCTCATCATGCTATCTGAGTCTCTAGCAGTCTTCTTAATTTTTGCTTGTTGATAGCTTCCAAAGGGTCGTAGTTTCATTAGGAGCTTTACTTCCATGGGTTGACCATTTTTTCCTTTTAGCTGAGATGTTGAATGCTATGTAGTGAGATGCAGGCTGATAACAATTTTGATAAAGACTGCTCTATTGTGACAGTGATGATGTCAAGAGTATTGACTGGCATCGCTAAAGCCTGTGTGGCAGTGCCCTGAACTCAAAAAGAAATTAACAAAAGAGTATACCAAAGTAAACTTTGTAACACAATTATCTGACCCATGAAGTTTGCAACTTCGTTCCCATACATGTTGTTCAATAATTGAATCCCCACAATCAAGGTGTTGGGTAGTGTGGATAAAGAGAATGCAGTGATCAGCCAATCAAAAATTCCCTCTACACAATACACGGCATAGGATTGTAGATAGGAGCATGGCATAATACACGGCGTGTACTCTATGTGGATATTGATATCCATCATGGAGATGGTGTTGACAGAGAGAGTCATGACTGTGTCATTCCACAAATACGGGGATTGCTTTCCTAGAATTGACCATATAATGGATGTTGGGTTTGGGCAAGGAAAGTATTATGCTCTAAATGTTTCTCTCAATGATGGGATGATGACGATAGCTTCCGGTTGTTCTACAGTGTGGTGTTGATGCATGAGGTTTTTCTAGGTTTGTTGTGGTGGACATTGGTTGATGGGAACTTGATTCTTGGAAGAATTGAATTTGGTTAATCATATTTAGAATTAGGAGTTTAACCTAATTATGATGATTAGATTAGGAAGTAAAGCGTTGTTACTTAAAAATTTACTTAAGTAGGTGGTATGATTAAGATTTATTTTAGTTATTAGTTAGGTGTAGATCAGTTGAGCCTAGAATATTAGTTTTCGGTTTACTAGCCTCAGCGAATGGTCGAAGTTACAAGTTATCAGACTTAGCAGACGGTGGGAGCTCCAGCACCTCAGATTATGCAGCTAGCAACAATTCAGATGATTCAGCCACTGCTTCTTCAGACGATGCCACCATCAGTTCCAGAGATGGACCAGGATTACACGCTCACCAGAGAGAAGGCAAAGCAGGTCGATGAATCGATTTTCCGAGATATTAAAGAGTTGTAGGGAATCTACGTGTAGGTCACTGCTTGTAACTGGGTAGCTACTGTTAGAGAGATGTTGGACATTTCCTAATATGGTAGATAACGCAATTGACTCGCAATCAGAGTTGAGGTTGACCATGAGAGACGCAGACCCTTAGAGTTCTCCGTGAGCGATCATGTAGTTTTACTGGTGTCACCCACGAAAGGAGTGAAGAAGTTTAGTTTACGAGGTAAGCTAGCTCCATTACATTGGACCGTTTTAGATTCTAGAGCGGAGTGGAGCAGTCGCTTATCGTTTGGCGTTACCACCATCATTGGCTGGAGTTCACGATGTGTTTCATGTTTCCATGCTGAGGAAATATGTACCAGATCCTACACATGTGTTATCGGAGGTGCCGGTCACACTTCAACCGGACGCGACTTACGAGGAGGTGCCTATGCGGATTCTGGACCGCAAAGAGCATCGGTTGAGAAACAAGACAGTTCGATTGGTTAAAGTTGGTTGGCAGCACCACTCTGATGAGGAAGCTATTTGGGAGCTCGAAGATACGATTAGAGCTCGCTATCCTCATCTATTTACTTGAGGTGCGTATGATTGTTTTTCATTTCGTATTTATATCTACGTTGTTGATATAGGGTGTTGATACCTGTTGCCGTTGACTAGTATCTGTTATGGTTGACTAGTATTTGTTGTGATTCACTAGATAAATTTGGGGACCAAATTTTTATTAGTGGGGGAGAATGTTAAATATCGAATTTTTCAAAGGTTGAAAAGGTAAGAATTTCGAAAATAGAGACCTAGTTCGAATTTACTGAAGTTATTGGGTTTATTTGCAAAATGGCCAAAACAGTTATAAACCCCTAAAAAGCCCTATTTCTTATCATATGCGCCGGTTTCTTCTTCTTCCCGAGTGCCAAACCGCCCCTTTCGGTTTTTCGCCCGACACCAATGCCCGCCGAGCCCTAGCCGTTCCCGAGCAAGCCGACGCCAACCTTCCCTCTCTGCGTCGACTTCTTTCCTCACGCCCATCTCCTCTGCCCGACGTCGCAAGCAAGCCGACGCTGAGCCCCAGTCGACCGCCGCCGCCAGCGTTTTTCTTTGCATGGAGCCCTAGCCGGGTTGCTCTCTGCGCGCGAAGAGAATTCGCAGACCCTTCATCGTGAGTTCCTCCTCTAGTTCTTCTTCTCCCTCATGTTGATTGTTGATTTCCCATCATCGACGCCAATCAATGCCGCCCGAACCCTAATCGAGTAAAAGGTTGCAGCTAACCTCTTGCCTTGATTCTTTTTCATGATTGTGGATTCCATTTAGCCTCAGATCTGAACAGAGGAGTGCTTGTGGCAGAGATCTCCTCGGCGGTCTCTGATCCAGTAGCCGAAATCAAGGTAAAGGTTGGATTTTTGTTTGTGGTCAGAGGTGCTTCTGCAACTCATCCTTGCTAATTTGGAATATACCTTGTTTAGGTGGGGTTCTAGTTGGGTTACGGGATTGGAGCAGGGAAGTTCCTTGTCAGCGCAGGTAAAGGATTCCTTCCCTTTCAGTGATTGAGTGTTATTTAAATAGAATAACAGGGGTAGAATAGTTGTTCATTGTCCTGTTCTTGGAATTGGTACCCTGTGAGTAAGGATTAGTTGGATTTATAATTAATTAATGCGTTGATTAATTAATTGATTATATATGTTATAGCTGGGATTTAATCTAATTATGGTGAGTATCTTGTTTAGCTTGGAAGATTTAGTTTGTATAATTTGTTTGAATGAACCAGTTGTATTTACGAGTTAATTAAATAGGTATTATAGTTAGGATTTATCCTAATTATATTTTGTATTTTGTTTAGCTAATTTGTTCATTTTATAATTAGCTAAACTTTATTAATTATTATACAGGATCTTGATTCAGATTCGTTCAGTTGATCGTGGGAGGTTCTGTTCGTATACGTTCTACAATTATAAGGCGGGTACTTCTCCTTTGTACTCGAGTAGTTTTCTTTACCTTAAAAGCATGGCTATATTATGTCTGATAGGTTGCTTGACCTTGTTCTTTGTCGTTATTTAAACATCGCCGTTGAGACTTATTCTTCGTTGATCTTCGAGTATTCCAAGTTTATATCCGTACAGTCCTCTATTGATTTCCTGTTCTATAAAGTGCCGGTTGTATACGAGCACTTAGAAGTTCATAAAAACACAATTAGGTTTATTTGGCAATAGAAAATACCCTACCTAGTAGTGTAGGTGCATAATCGTTGGTTTTCGGTTTCTGGTTGGTTGTATCGATGCATGTTTTACTTGTTGGATTTTTATTGCGTCGTGGTTTCTCCGGTTGTTCGTGCATCATATATCATGCACCATACTTGCACGTTGCATACTAACGACTGTTGGCTTACATTTGGTTAAGTCGTCGTTAGTCATATTGTTGCTCGATTCACTCAACCACATGTTGTCATGGTAGTGGTTGGAGTGCGAGTGTTTGTCCTGTCATGCCAGACAGTGACACCCCTCACCGTTGTTTTTAGAGGGATGAGTTGTTGGTGGCTCACCCTCACCGTTGTTTGTTTTTGAGGGATATTTTGTAGCTGTGATAGCTCCCCCTAGGTATAGGGGTCTGGAGTGTAGGCTCCCCAACATCCTGTCCACTCAACCACGCCTTATGTGGTATTATTGTTGTTGTTGGTTATTGTTGTTGTTGGAGTGGTACAGTTGTCACAGCCCTACCCACTCGGTCACACAGATGGGATGTGTTGACGGCTTGACTGGCGTCAGGGGTGACACATGTCATTGCATCATGTGCATACGTATTTCTTTTATGCATTTGTTTGTGTTTGATGCACTTATATGAGCTATGATTGTTGCATATGTATGACATGCATGTCTATCTTGATATTATTGTTGTTGAGTTGTTCTATACCTGCGTAGTCGTTATTCGGATTTTATACCATGTCGTATTATATTGGTTATGCATGATTAGGTAAATCTGATATTTCTTATGGACTGTACCCTTTGATTCTCTACTTCGTTATCTTATTTATGCCATGCTTATTTGACTACTCATATACCCGTAGAGTCCACCCGGACTCACCACCCCTGCTTTCTTTTCTGTTGTTTCAGATAGCAGGCAGAAGTATTTCTTGAAGCCAGGAGAGGATACAGTTGCCAGTCCTCAGTGTCGAGTTGAGTTATTATTTTCGGTATTCAGTTTAGTTGTTCATTTTCAGTACTTGTAGTTACATTTTATTCATTATCGGGTTTTCTCATTATCAGAGACTTTTGTGTTTTCTTTGGATTATGGTTCTTTTATGTTTATGGTGGCTGAGCCACCCATTATCTGTTATATTGATATAAACTGCGTGGTGTGTCTTTTATTTGTTATTGTGATGCCAGCCGCTTGTGGCTGAGCTTGAATTTATGGAGAGTGTATGTATATTTGCCTCATATTGTCCGCCGTACATGGGAGATGCTGCCCGATTTTCGAGGAAGCATGTGCCTCTGGGGGCGTGACACGCGAAACCCGTAGCCAAGCGCCAACCCGACTCCTTCATAAAAGATCGTATGTGGTACGCTAGAGGGGGTGAATAGCGTTTCTTTGATTCTTTTTGTTGGGACCGGGTGCATGTTGACATGGTTGCGGGCTCATAATTTTAAATTTAATTACGTGCAGCGGAAGGTTTAGCATAAATAATTTCACAAATTATTTAACCACAAATCTAAGCATGCAACCTTATTTTGTGTAGACATGATCATAAATTAAAATTTTGCAGAAAGTAAACTAATTTACTTGATACATCGCGTAACTCGAAGTAAGGGACAAGATCCAACCGTAAGCGTCCCTTGGAAGCTCCGCCTCTATTCGCGTCCACACCGAGTTTTCTTCGGGATGACTTCGCAAAGCCACGAGTTTCATGTCGACAAGAACTACTAGATTATCCAAAGGCACGACAAGAATACCAAGAGAGATATGGAAAACTAACCACTAAACGAAGAACGGAATCAAGATTCCGGGAGGAAGGAAGGAGTTGCGCCCGCTTCTTCTTCTTCTTCGGCAGATTCTCGGTGGAGGAAGCTCACGGCAACCAAAGGGAGGGCCTCTAGGGCCGGCGCCACTAGAGGAGGCAGAGGGAGAGGGAGAGAGGCTAGACAAGAATCTTTGATCTCTTAGATTGATTTCCAAGCCTTGCCTTGGTTCCTTTATATATTAGTCTCTCAATCGCCAAGTCTCCTTTTTATGAAATAAATTTTCATAAGAAATTTATCATATAAATTTTTCTATGAATTATTTCATCATGCCAAGTTTTTATCATAATTTAATTTATGATAAAAACAACCATGTCTCCCTTTTCTTATGGAAAGAAATTTCTTTATATAAATTTCTTTATATAAATTTCATTATCATGGTAAATCAATCTATTATTGATTTTATAAAATAAAATAAACCAATCCATAGTTCATTTTAATTTCCATGAAAAATAAATCTCTTTATATAAATTTCTTTATATAAATTTCTTTATCCATAATTTTATAAAACAAACCACGCTCGATTTATTTTATAATTTGAACCAAAAATTCGGTTTTCCCCTTTTGTTGTGGCCGGACAAACAAAGAGGGTGGGGACCCTCTTTGGTCGGCCAAATCCAAGCTAAAACTATACGAATTAAACTCATTTAATTCGTCCAATAAGTCTTCAAAAGACTTAGCCATTTTATGCTTCCGATGCGTCTCTGAAAAATTCAGATTCGACTTATCTCTCTTGATCGGAAAATCCAATTTTCAACTCGTTTTAAATCCCTCGGATTACTCGTAGTGCGTGTGACTAAATAGGCTTTTGATTTATGTTAGCCGTCTATAATTAACCAATTATAGAACGATCATGAGTGGCACCTAGTAGTACATCATGATCCCCAATTAATCGAAAGATCAACGGTTGACCTCAGAAATTATTCTGAAACCCTTCAGCAGCTCTAATGAATCATGCCTCATTCCCTTCACCATCTTATACCCACTTGGTTCAGGACATGGTCTATGTGTGTCAGTCCCCAATAGGCTGACTACGTCACACCTAGCCCAAGCAATGTCTTTCTCATCCAACGGATTCTAATTACTCTCATGTATCTAAGATATTCATACTCTGATCATGTGATGCTCTGGCCAGAGGCTTCGAGTAATAATCCGACAATAAGCCTTGGGTATACATCTCCTCGCAAGGAGTGGTGAATCCTTTGTAGGCTGTTCAAACATCTTCGGGCACTTCGGCTTATACCTAATCATCCTGGGTCCACACCTCCTTGGAGATGCTTGCCAAAGATGTCAAAGTATAAGTCTTCATGACCAAGATGACTTGAACACCGCAAGTCAAAGGAACATCGCACTTAAGCTGCAGTAAGAACTTCATTGACATAAAAAAAAAAATAAATAAAAAAAAAAAAACCATGCATATGAAGTTTTACAGCCAATCACTCCAATGAACTAGTTCCCTTAACTAGCATTCATGTTTATCTCCAGACATCCCAATGTCACCAGCCAGTGAGAATCAGCTGATTAGAGAATAACCCATGCTAGTCTCAACAGAATTGATAGTGTCTGTATTTATCAATTCATCGACTAGGGACAATTTCAATACTTCATAATTGCACATGTAGAGATAATCACTAGTTGTGAATTCATCACAAATTCTCTCATGCTGTGAATTGTATTGCGGACATTCAGTGAATGAGTTTAAGATCTCAATCAAATACACAAACATATACACTCAAATAGTGAATATTCATTTATTAAAGTAAATGATTACAATCATAAGGCGATTGCCTTAGGACACTTCTCTCATATTACTAACAAACTCCCACTTGGCCTAATGCCAATCGCTACGATATCCAATACCACAGGCTCTAATATGACCCTCAAACTTGCTTTGAGGCAAGGCCTTAGTTAAAGGATCGGCTAAATTCCTTTCAGTGGGAATTTTCTCAATTTGTATATCATTCCTACTTATAATCTCTCTGATCAGATGATAGCGGCGAAGCACATGTTTGGATCGCTGATGAGACCTTGGTTCCTTTGCATGTGCAATAGCTCCATTGCTGTCACAGTAAACCGGCACTGCTTCATCAATGGTTGGAACCACACCAAGTTCTGAGACAAACTTCTAGATCCAAACTACTTCCGAAGCTGCAATATATTCCGCTTCCGTGGTAGAATCCGCTACGGTGTCTTGTTTGGAACTCTTCCAACTTATTGCGCCTCCATTCAAAGTAATTACGTATCCAGACTGAGATTTGGAGTCATCCTTATCTGTCTGGAAACTGGCATCTGTATACCCACGTATTATCATATCTCCTTCTCCATATATTAGGAACACATCTTTAGTTCTTCATAAGTACTTAAGGATTGTCTTGACAGCCGCCCAATGATCCATTCCTGGATCAGACTGGTATCTGCTTGTGACGCTCAGAGCATACGATACATCGGGCCTAGTACATAACATAGTATACATGATAGATCCTATCGCAGATGCATAAGGAATCTTATTCATGCAAATCCTCTCATCTTCTGTGCGCAGACACATAGACTTTGAAAGGTTGATCCCATGCCTGATGGGAAGGTAACCTTTCTTGGATTCCGACATGCTAAACCTTTTTAGCACTCGGTCTATATATGTAGACTCCGAAAACCAAGCAACCGTTTTGATCTATCTCTATAGATTCTAATCCCAAGGATATAGGTTGCTCTCCCAGGTCTTTCATGGAGAAAGTTTTGGACAACCAAATTTTAACGACTGTAAGACTGATATATCGTTTCCTATAAGAATATGTCATCGACATATAATACTAGGAATACGACTGCACTCCCACTAACCTTCTTGTACACACAAGGTTCGTCAGGATTTTGTGAGAAATCAAACTCTTTGATTGTCTCATCAAAACGGATGTTCCAGCTCCTGGATGCTTGCTTCAGTCCATATATGGATCGTCGAAGCTTGCATATTTGTTTTATCAACCATGTGAAACCTTCAGGTTGTATCATGTATACATCCTCAAGCAGGTTTCCATTAAGGAAAGCTGTTTTCACATCCATTTGCCATATCTCATAATCATAATGAGCTGCTATGGCTAGGAGCATCCGAATGGATTTAAGCATAGCTACTGGCGAATAGGTTTCGTCATAATCAATTCCTTGTTTCTGACGATTCCTTTTGCCACTATCTAGCCTTAAAGGTAAACATTACCTTCCATGTCGGTTTTCTTCTTGAAAACCCACTTGCACCCTATGGGCTTAATCCCTTCAGGTGGGTTAACCAAGTCCCATACTTGATTTTCGTACATGGAATCCATTTCCGACTTCATGGCTTCAAGCCATTTGTCCCTTTCTGAACTTTTCAGAACATCTTCATAACTGATAGGTTCGTATCGCAATGAGAACACGTCGTTCGATTCACTTACGAGAAATCCGTATCTCTCTGGAATATTGCGTGTCCTATCAACCTACGAAGAGTGGTGTAGTTTTAGGTTCAACTGATAGCTCATCATTATGAGTTATTGGTTGTGGGTCTAGACTAGGTGTCTCTGTAATGTCTATTGAGTTTCTTGAACTTCATCAAGTTCAATGCCACTCCCACTGTTTTCTTGTAAAAGAAATTCTTTTTCCAGAAATACAGCATGCCTTGAAACAAACACCTTTTGTTCCAAGGGATGATAGAATTGGTAACCCTTCGTTTCCTTAGGGTATCCAATAAATAGACATTTATCAGACTTAGCATCCAATTTGTCTGATACAGTCCGCTTCACATAAGCAGGACAACCCATATCTTAAGGTGAGTTAAGTGAGGTTTCTTACTATTCCAGTCTCATATGGAGTAGTAGAGACTACCTTGGTCGGGACTCTGTTTAGCAAGTAAACAGCTGTCTTAGTGCATAGCCCAAAAGGATTTTGGAAGAGTTGCATGATTCATCATAGACCTAACCATGTCCATCAAGGTTCGGTTGCGCCTCTCAGATACACCATTATGCTGTGGTGTATATGGCGGAGTCCATTGAGACAATATCCCATTGTCCCTAAGATAATCTTGAAACTCTTGACTTAAGTATTCACCACCCCGATCGGATCGAAGTATCTTAATACTTTTGCCAAGCTGTTTCTCTACTTCATTTCTGAACTCTTTGAATTTCTCAAAAGCTTCAGATTTGTGTTTCATCAAGAACACATACCCGAATCGTGAGTGATCATCGATAAAGGTGATGAAGTAGCTATAGCCTCCTTGTGCAAGAGTTGACATTGGTCCACATACATCAGTATGTATTAGACCAAGCAATTCTCCCACTGGATTACCTTTTCCGGAAAAGGGTAATTTGGTCATCTTGCCTTTTAAGCACGATTCGCATGTATCAAATGAACCGAGGTTCAAATGATTCCAAAATTCCACATCGGTGTAATTCGGTCATGTGTTTCTTACTTATATGGCCAAGACGACATGCCACGTGTAGGAGTCTATTCGATTATCTATTCGAGCACGTTTGTTGCTAACTTCGATATTGAAAACGTCACTGGATAAATCTAACGTGTAGATGCCATTGCACAAAGTTCCATTCCCATAAAGAACGTCATTTAAAGTTATGTAACAACAATTGTTACTAAAAGTCAAATGATAACCTTTTCATTCAAACATAAATAGATACAATGTTCTTTATTAACGAAGGAACGAAATAACAATTATCCAGTTCTAAGACACGTCCAGTGGGAGCTTTAGCAAATATGTTCCGATGGCAATAGCAGCAATCTTGCTCCATTTCCAACCCGCAAATTCGCTTCTCCCTTGACGAGTCTTCTTCTATTCCTTAGCCCCTGTATGTCATTACATATATGTGAGCTACACCCAGTATCAAGTACCCAGGTATCTGAGGAAATAGAGTGACATTCAATAACAAAGATACCGAAGAGGATGGGGCATCGGATGCCTTCTTCTTCAAGGACTCAAGATAAACCTTGCAGTTTCTTCGCCAGTGACTTCCTTGCCGCAGTGATGGCAAGTTCCTTTTGGTTTCTTTTCAGTCTTTTTAGCCTTTTTCTTTTCCTTTGTTCTGTTCTTTGGCCTTCCTCTTAGAACCTTTCTTCGAGGAACCAACTAACAGTACTGCTTTTGATCCGCTTTACAGAAGGCTCTACAGTCTTCAGCAGGTTGAGAACTCAGGAATGGTTGTCTCTAGTTTGTTCATCTGATAGTTCATCACAAATTATGAATAACTTTGGGCAAACAACTTAGAATTAAGTCAATACTTAGTTCATGATCCATTACAAACTGAGTGCGCTCATCGCTCAATGTACCCCAACATCTTTAACACAAACTGCGAGGCAGAAGTGCCTTCCTGCATCTTGTGGTGAAGAGGAGTCTGAGACTTCGAACCTTTCGGATCTCGCCTGCTCTTCAAACAACTCATGAAGATGGAAGATGATGGTATAAGCATCCATATGCTCATGCTGCTTTGCAGCTCAGGTACCATAGAGGCTAGCATATGCAACTCACAAGTTCAGAATCAGTCACATGTTTTGATAGGCCACTAATTGTTCTGGAGTTGCACCCTCTGGAGGATGGTTGGGAAGTTGATCTTCAAGGACATAGGCAAGCTTCTCTGCCTTAAGGACTATCCTCAGGTTTCGAAGCCAGTCCATGAAGTTTGGCCCAGTTAGTTTATTGGTGTCCAAAATGGAATGCAGATTCAGAGAAGACATGATCGAGTGATTATCCTAGAAATACAAATTGAGATTATGTGAGAAGATTGATAAAGAATGTATCAATATACATAAATTGAAATCCTATTTATATTTCAAATTGAATAACCCTTATTATCAATTCGGGAGATCGTAGGAACATCTCCAAATAGGTTGATATCCAACCATAGGTACGAACCACCATGGCTGTGGCCATCAAGTTTTTCTTAGCTATGAAGGTAGGTAATTATAACGATTACATATCACATATATGTAACTATCACTTTATGCTATCAACTAATTGAATGTTTGCATAAATCATTGGGTTGTTAACTCATTAACAAGTATGCATCATTATACATAGCACCCAACTGCACCTCTCTTCACATCGACCTTAGCTGTGGCACAACAAATCGATGCTCCAAACTTAAGGCTGACCCATTAATCAAGAAATAGTTTTAATATGGTTGGCGCTCATTCAACCGCTTAGTCAGGCTTGGATGTGTCCAACAACCAAAACTAAGGATTGACCTCTGACTCCAACTATATTATTCATAAACTAATTCCATGGTTTGAACATGTTGAGGTTCAAGTCGGGCATGGATGTGTCCATCAACCCAATCGAGAAACAAAACTCCGATTCTAACCATATTAATGGAAGGTGTTGGCCTTAATATTTTATAAGGGGTTTTGGGTCTCATCTTTTCTAAGCACATTCATGACATTATGTCATGACTAACGATTTCCTTAATTAAGTATGTATGTGACTTAAGTTATCAAGTCTCATTAATTGAATTAGGAACCGGATTTCCTAATTCCAATTTCATACTTAAATAAAGGAATTATTTTGGGAAATAATTTCCTAAATTGTCATAATTAATTTCGGAAATAATATGTTCAAGACTTTGATTTCTCTAAATCAAATCTTATTAAATTAAGAGACAAATCCCTTAATTCAACTACATATTATTTTCATGAAAATCTCATTTAAGAAAATTCTATAGGAAACCATTTTCCTAATTAATTTTGGAGACAACAATATGTAAGAGCATCATCTCTTAAACATATTTTATTCATGGATTTAATTAATTACAACAAATCGTTTTCTAAGGGTGGCTCCCCGAGGCTCAGATACCCAAAGAAAAGTAATGTGTTGTAAATCCAATTGGACGGCTCCCCGAGGCTCAATCCAAATCGAACATGACAATTTCAATTAAAATTTGGGAAATTAAATTACAACAACTAACTTTAAATTGGACGGCTCCCCGAGGCTCAATCCAAAATAAAGAATTTTGTTGTCAATTTAAAACCCAATTCAAATTTAATTGTCAATTAACTGTCCATGAATTTGTCTTGACTTTCTTAAAAGAAAGTGCCCAAAATTGCGAGATTTCAAAAATTGGTTTTCAGAATAATTGTAAGTTTCCGGTACAAAGAAAACTTACATATTCCCAAAATTGGAAAATTTCTAAAATAGAAAAATTTCCAAAATTGGAAAGTTTCCAAAGATGGGAAGTTTTCACAATTATTATAAAAATTTAGAAACTAGGATATTTCAAAAGTTTGCGAAATTTCATGAGGATTTCCAAACTTAGAAATTCCTAAATCTAAAATTTATTATAATTGAAAAGTTTCCATAATTGAAAATTTTTTTTCCAAAATTGAGATCATGACAAAGTTTTCCACAAAACAATTATATGATTAAGTCGAACACTAACCTCGCTCTGATACCACTGTTGGGACCGGGTGCATGTTGACAAGGATACGAGTTCGTAAAATTTTAAATTTTTACGTGCAGCGGAAGAGTTTGCATAAAATAATTTCCTAAATTATTTTAACTTCGTATCTAGCATGCAATCCTATGGTGAGTTGACATAATCATAAAATAAAACTTTGCGGAAAAGTAAACTAATTTACCAAGTACCACTCGTAACTTGAAGTAAGGGACGAGATCCAACCGTAGCGTCCCTTGGAAGCTCCGCCTCTATTCGCGTCCACGCCGAGTTCTCTCCGGGATGACTTCGCAAAGTCACGAGTTTTGTGCCGACGAGAACTACTAGATTCTCGGAAGGCACAACTAGAAGAACAAGAGAAAAACAATGGAAAACTAACCAACGAAGTAACGGAATCGAATTCCGGGAAGAGAGGAGTCGCTATCCGCTTCTTCTTCTTCTTGTTCGGGTTCTCCTTCTTCTTGATTGCTCACGCCAACTTCAAAAGGAGAAGTTGCTTGGTGCGCCGGCCCTAAACCTCTAGGGTGGGCGCCGGCCCTAGGCAAGAGAGGAAGAGGGAGAGGAGAAGAGATTAAGAGAGAGAGGGAGAGAATAATTAATCTCTTAATTCGGAATAAGGGCTAGCCTTTGGTTCCTTTATATAGTAGCAACTCCTTTGCTAAGTCTCCCTCTAAACCGAATTAACGGAATTAGTTATAAGAAATTTATCTTATAAATTTTCTTATTAATTATTCCGTTTAAACCGAGTCTTTATTATAAACCAATTTATAATAAAACTAATTCTTCTTCTCTTTTAAATTATGGAATAAAATTTTATAAGAAATTTATAAACTTTCTTATTATGGAAAAATCAATTCATAATTGATTTTATAAAATTAAAATAAACTAATTCATGGATTATTTTAATCTTCCATAAAAGAATAAATTTCTATAAATTTATTTATATAAATTTCTTTATACAAATTTATTTATCCATAATTTATAAAACAAATCACACTAGATTTATTTTATTAATTAAACCAAAATTAATTGGTTTTCTCCTCTTATTGTGGCCGGCCACCAAAGGGGGTTTTGACACCCTCTTTGGCCGGCCAAACCAACCCGAACCGCCGCGAATTAAACTCATTTAATTCGCCCAAAAAGCCTTCAAAAGACTTAGCCATTTTTAGCTTCCATCGCGCCTCTGATAAATTCAGATTCGACTTATTTCTCTTAATCGGAAAATCCAATTTTCAACTCGTTTTAAATCCCTCGGATTACTCGTATTGCGTGTGACTAAATAGGCTTTCGATTTATGTTGGCCGTCTATAATTAACCCATTAATTATAGAACGATCATGAGTGGCACCTAGTAGTACATCATGATCCCCAATTAATCGAAAGATCAACGGTTTGACCTCAGAAGAAATTATTCTGAAACCCTTCAGCAGCTCTAATGAATCGTGCCTCATTCCCTTCACCACCTTATACCCACTTGGTTCAGGACACGGTCTATGGTGTCAGTCCCCACTAGGCTGACTACGTCACACCTAGCCCAAGTAGTGTCTTTCTCGTCCTTTGGATTTCTAATTACTCGCATGTATTTTAGAGACTCTTACTCTAAACATGATATACTCTGGCCAGAGGTTTTGAGTAACAATCCGACGATAGGCCTGGGTATACATCTCCTCGCAAGGAGTGGTGAATCCTTTGTAGGTTGTTCAAACATCTTCGGGCACTTCGGCTTATACCCAATCATCCTGGGTCCACACCTCCTTGGAGATGCTTGCTTAAGATATTAAAGTATAAGTCTCCATGACCAAGATGACTTGAACACCGCAAGTCAAAGGAACATCGCACTTAAGCCGCAGTAAGAACTTCATTGACATTTCTATAGATAGATTCCATATGAAGTCTTACAGCTAGTCACTCCAATGAACTAGTTCCCTTAACTAGCATCCATGTTTATCTCCGGACATCCCAATGTCACCAGCCAGTGAGAATCAGCTGATTAGAGAATAACCCATGCTAGTCTCAACAGAATTGATAGTGTCCATTTTTATCAATTCATCGACTAGGGATAATTTCAATACTTCACAATTGCACATTAGAGATAATCACTAGTTGTGATCCCATCACAAATTCTCTTATGCTGTGAGTTGTATTGCGGACATTCAGTAGATGAGTTTAAGATCCCAATCAAATACACAAAACATGTATACTCAAATAGTGAATTATCATTTATTAATATAAATGTTTACATCATAAGGCGATTGCCTTAGGACACTTCTCTCATATCACTAACAGTTTCAGCCTCTGCCACTGGACGAGGTATGCTTCTTGTCTTCGGTTCACGGCAGGGGTCTCCTGTGTGACTGGTGGAACTTCAGCCACCACTGGAGTTTCCACTCCTGCTGTGGGTGGTGTAGGGGGCACTGGGTGCTGATTTGCCATCAGTGTGGCGATGGTCTTCTGTTGCTCTGAAATCTGAGCTTGCATTTGAGCAATGACTGCCATCAGGTTTGGCTGTTCTGTGCCAGGATCATTGTTATCTTGAACTGGAGTTCTGTCCCTTGCATTAGGAGCTCGGCCTCTTCTTGCCATCTAATAATGCGTAAGGGAACAAGAAATCACTACTACATCTCTAGGTATAAACTTATCTTCTTACTTAGTAACCTAATATCCATTCTAGGGATTAAACATGATTCCGTGATACTAAGGTATTAAACATGCTTCCTTGTTCTATGCACATATGAGTAAGTACTTAAGCATTTCTCTATACTGCAATTAAATAAAGGAGCAATAGAAAAACTGAAACTTAAAACTTTCTTACTTGAAGATGGCAAGGTTGATGCTGATGTGTGTGTGATGCTGGAGAATGGGAACTGCTCTGATACCAACTGTAGCGACCCGCCTTCTCTACCTTAGACGGACCGTTACTTGTCTACTTCTTGACTCCAATGCACGACTAAAAATGCGGAACTTTCTTTTTCTTTTTTTTTTCTTTTTTTTAAAAAAACAAAACAACTTTCATTTTAACTGTTTTGCTAAGATTTGACCTCTAGACCTCTTAGTTGTAACACTAAAGCACTAACCAGCTGTTCTACACAGCTTCTCTTTAATGGTACCAGTCGACTGCTATATAGCAGTCGACTGGTACCAGGCGACTGACCTTTTGGCAGGCGCCTGGTGCATCAAACAGAAGCTACTGTTTGATAGGGCAGGTGACTGGTCCTGTACCAGTCGACTGGCACGCCTGAAAACCTGCATTTCAGACCTGAAACTCATCTCCATTCATCCACAAAACAAATACTGTCAAGCCATACAAAGACATGACACCATTTCTATACTCTATACTAGTTTTCTAAACATTTTAGCCAATCAAAACAACTTCATAAACTTGAAATTAGGACTTTTGCGGAAGTAAATAGCTATCAAAATCTATTTGAACTTTAGACTAGAGTTTGTACCAAATTTTGTATCGATATTCAAAACTACTCATGCTCATACTCATCCAATGCAATCATAAGGATATATATACTAAATAGAATGACATCGAATCTTTACTCGTGGTTTTAAGACATGCAAAATATCTAAAACGCAAATACTTGGATAAATTCTATGTGATCTAACTTAAACTAAGAATCTGTAACAAATGCACTTTAAGTCTTTTATTCATCTTGTCCCAAGGACCTCTCCAAAGTCAGCCACCACACACACGTCACTCAGCACCACCTCGTCGCCTTCCTTCAGAATTGCTTGCCTTTACCTTCACCTGCAGCAAGAGGAAATGCAACTAATAAGCATAAAGCTTAGCAAGTACTATCTAGCTCACAAAATCTCGAAAT
Organism: Boesenbergia rotunda; assembly: GCA_024364735.1. Classification (NCBI taxonomy): domain Eukaryota; kingdom Viridiplantae; phylum Streptophyta; class Magnoliopsida; order Zingiberales; family Zingiberaceae; genus Boesenbergia; species Boesenbergia rotunda. Next base: position 123,658 of record JAGFNQ010000356.1, on the reverse strand, counting down.
GTGCAAGCATGCTTTTTAAATAATGTGCAATCACATGAGATACTTTTATGATTAAAAGAAACACTAAAACATGTATAACTCAAGACATGCATACTCAAGCATTAATAAGTCTTAACTCACTTTTTCTTGGCTTAACTTGAAACTTTAGCAATTCTTTAACTTTAAATCTTTTTTTAACTTTTAGAAAACTTCCTTAAACTTTAGAAAAACTTTGCTAACGCATATACTTGAAAATAATAACTCACTTGGATCCACTTAAGACGTAAGTACCATCTTATGCGTGTTCCCTAAAAGGTTGGGGTAGCGAGCCACCAATCCTAATAGAGCAGACCTTGGTCTACCAGGGCCAAGACCTTGGAATTGGACACCTGGATTTCTTTAACGACGCCCTTGGACGCCGGGTACTAGCCTTAGAAAATAAAATACTTATTTTTTCTTATCTTGAATGCCTTGGCATTTTAACGAGCACCTTGTGTGCCCAAATCCCTAAGTCTTAACTTTTGGGGATTTCTTAAGGCCTTGGCCTTTTCTTTTCTTATCTTTATCTTCTCTTTTCTTTTCTCATAACTTTTCATACACCCTAATCTCATATAGGGTACTTAATTAAACTTATACAAGCATGGATTAAACTAGGGTTACATGCAAAATCATAAACTAAAGGAAAATTGCATTTTTAACTTTCTAACGGGAAAAACTTGCGGAAAACCGCCTCTTACTACAGGTGAGCAGTACTTACCTCGATATCTTGGACTTACAACCAAGAACGGCGTCTGAGGTTCTGGAGAAACTCGGAGTCTCGGAGATTTCTTCGCGCTCACGCGTTCCTCTCGTCGCGGGGATTCCGAATCTCGGAAAATCTCTCGAAGGAGAGCCTTGGCCGGCCACCGGAGGAAAGTCCTAGGGCTTGGTGTGGTTTCGCCCAAGAGAGGAGAAGAGGGGCGGCGTGCGTGCGGCTTGGGCGAGGAAGAGGGCTTTGGTTGAGAGAAAATAAAATTTCTCTCTTTAATTATCTATTTATACTTAGGGTATTTAAGTCCAACTTATAACTTAACTTAATATCTCTCTATTTTCTTTCAGCACACCCCTGCTGGGGCTCCTGGTTAACCCAACCAACTTAAGTCGTTGGTCCCATGGGAGGTCTCGGGTTCAAAACTCGTCCAGGCAACTTTTTGCCGAAAACTCTATTTCTTTTAATAAAAATACCAAACGGACTCGGAAAATTCCATAAAAATATTCTAAAAATTCCTAAAAATATCTAGAATATTTCTAAAATATTTTTAAATAGTTCTAAGAACTTTAAGAACTTCAATAACTTCAATATGGAAATTTCAGGGCGTTACAATACCCTTTTAGTTCTCTACTTATTTTACCTTTTGTTATGCCTTGCTTATTTGTCTACTCATATATCCGCAGAGTCTGCCCGGACTCACCACCCCTGCTTTCCCTTTTTGTTTCAGATAGCAGGTAGACGTATCTCTTGGAGCCAGGAGAGGATCCAGTTCTCAGCCCCCAGTGTCGAGTTGAGTTAGTCTTTCGTATTTGGTTTAGTTATTGGTTTCAGTACTTGGAGTCGCATTTTATTCGTTATTGGGTTTTGTTGCTGTCAGAGACCTTTGTGTTCTCTTAGATTGTAGTCTTTTATGTTTAAGGTGGCTGAGCCACCCGTTATCTTTTGAGTTAATATAAACTGCGTGGTTGTGATTTCTATATATATCATTGTGATGCCAGCCGCTTGTGGCTGAGCTATATTGAGGAGATATGATGTATAAATTGTCCCATATTGTCCGCCATACAGGGGAGATGCTGCCCGATTTTCGAGCAAGCATGTGCCGCTGGGGGCGTGACAATTTTTGGTATCAGAGCAAGGTTTTGCGAGTTCCTTTGGGATCTGTGAATTTTTACGATGTTGTTTTTGGTGAATTGTTTAAGCGTCAGTTTGTTGAAAGTTTTGCGATGTTTTGGTGTTTGTAGAGTTATTTTTCGAGGTCAAACTGTATGTTACAGATTTGTTTATTTTTGCGGAGTCTTTTGCTTGTGGGTTGATGAAGTTGTTTTGTTTTTCGAGATCTATCTGTATTTTACGGATTTATTTTCGGAGTCATTTTCTGGTTATGGTTGTGATGAGACTTGGCGACGATGGACTTCTCCAGGCGACAGGAGGTATATCTCTTTGGAATTCTCTTAATTTTCGATATTCATTATCTGTTATAGAGTCGGTTAAATATTTCCTACTTTAATGGTATATCTGTACGATACTGATGACAAGTTGAAAGGCAAGGGTCTAAACCGACAATCATTTATGGGAGGTTAAGAATCAACTCCAGTAATAATTTTGTTGTTTAGATCGAATTGTATATCAAGTTCTACTTGAATATCTTTAGGGTACTGTGTTGTTGTCATTCTTTGGTATAGCATACTGAAGACTGTAGTAGAATGTTGTTTGTTAAGTTGTCATGATAAGATGTTTCACTCAGTTGTTTAGCGACCTCTTGACACTTAGATCAGGACATTGGGGAATTTGTGGTTCGACATTTAGTGTAAGTATACCTCAAGCAGGCATATATGCTAGCGACTAAATATACACATATTTCATTTTGCTGTTAGTCAAATTTAATCGTTAGTCAAGATGGTACCTACATATTTTAATGTATTCTAAAATCTTAATTCATTCGACCTAAGAATACGTAGGCTTATTTAGGAAGATAAACAAGCTAGTGGAAGTTTAGTGAAGTTGAAATCAGTTAGCAAATTGAAACATATTGATTTGGTGCCTAACTAATGTTGTTACTGTGTCAGCACGGTGAAATGCTATTGAACCCAAGCCTTAGGAAAATTATGGGCAAAATCTTATTGTGCTCCATGACTCAGAACATGCATCTCACACAAGATGGATTAACATAAACATTTGCTTGTTGTTCTAAACCATCCTATAAGCAACTTGACACATACTGCATCCATAATCAAGGATTTTAGTCTTGTGCTTTTGTTGACTCTATCATTGATTCATCATTTAAAATCTCCATCTAATAATGATCCCGCTTGGAAACCTATGCATCGTGTGATGTGCATTAGTACTTTACCGCCACTCAATGCATTGTGACAGCCTCCTTGATCACATATCAACTCTTGCTTCTACCTCCAATTTCACAAAGCACACCCTTTTTGATGTTGTAATGCTTGAAAACATCCTTTACATGCCTATTAAGATTGACGGAAATATACTAGGAAACATGTTACACTTTATCATATGAAATTGTAAAATTTCCGCCATTAAATTGCAGAAGCCCTACAATTACAAGTTGTAGTTCTGCTCCTATTATCTAATGAATGTCGATGCTGTGTGAAATGCTCACATATGGAAGCCATCTTGATCTTTGTCAATCTGATACGTTAGTGTCAAGTTTGCAGGTATTAGAGGAATGCAATGGACTCTCTTTATGCAACATTATCTGCATAAAAGGAGCTGTAGAAAGACTCATCAATCATCAGTTTGCTAGGGTCGATCCTTTAAATGACTCTGAATGAAATTCACATCTTCACTGTAACATGATCATGTTGTTTTGTGGAAGACAAAGGCATTTTAGCTATACACAATACAATATTCCTTTTCTCTTCCGATCAAATGATTTATATCTTGTTATGGAAATCTTAACCATTCTTAGCATGATATTTATACAACTACTGAATTAGAAAATCTTTGTTAACAGTTTATAGAGAATTAGAGGAAGTACACTCCTAGTTGCATCGTTATTTTGGTCTCCCTGCCCTGTATGCTAGTAATGTTGTCAATGTTGTTGACATCCCACCTCATCATGCTATCTGAGTCTCTAGCAATCTTCTTAATTTTTGCTTGTTGATAGCTTCCAAAGAGTCATAGTTTCATTAGGTGCTTTACTTCAATGGGTTGACCATTTTTTTCCTTTTAGCTGAGATGTTGAATGCTATGTAGTGAGATGCAGGCTGATAACAATTTTGATAAAGACTGCTCAATTGTGACAGTGATGATGTCAAGAGTATTGACTGGCATCGCTAAAGCCTGTGTGGCAATGCCCTGAACTCAAAAAGAAATTAACAAAAGAGTATACCAAAGTAAACTTTGTAACACAATTATCTGACCCATGAAGTTTGCAGCTTCGTTCCCATACATGTTGTACAATAATTGAATCCCCACAATCAAGGTGTTGGGTAGTGTGGATAAAGAGAATGCAGTGATCAGCCAATCAAAAATTCCCTCTACACAATACACGGCATAGGATTGTAGATAGAAGCATGGCATAATACACGGCGTGTACTCTATGTGGACATTGATATCCATCATGGAGATGGTGTTGACAGAGAGAGTCATGACTGTGTCATTTCACAAATACGGGGATTGCTTTCCTAGAATTGACCATATAAAGGATGTTGGGTTTGGGCAAGGAAAGTATTATGCTCTAAATGTTTCTCTCAATGATGGGATGATGGCGATAGCTTCCGGTTGTTCTACAGTGTGGTGTTGATGCATGAGGTTTTACTAGGTTTGTTGTGGTGGACATTGGTTGATGGGAACTTGATTCTTGGAAGAATTGAATTTGGTTAATCATATTTAGAATTAGGAGTTTAACCTAATTATGATGATTAGATTAGGAAGTAAAGCGTTGTTACTTAAAAATTTACTCAAGTAGATGGTATGATTAGGATTTATTTTAGTTATTAGTTATGTGTAGATCAGTTGAGCCTAGAATATTAGTCTTTGGTTTACTAGCCTCAGCAAATGGTCGAAGTTACAAGTTATCAGACTCAGCAGACGGTGGGAGCTCCAGCACCTCAGACTATGCAGCTAGCAGCAATTCAGATGATTTAGCCACTGCTTCTTCAAACGATGTCACCATCAGTTCCAGAGATGGACCAGGATTACACGCTCACCAGAGAGAAGGCAAAGCAGGTCGATGAATCGATTTTCTGAGATATTAAAGAGCTGTAGGGAATCTACGTGTAGGTCACTGCTTGTAACTGGGTAGCTACCGTTAGAGAGATGTTGGACATTTCCTAATATGGTAGATAACGCAATTGACTTGCAATCAGGGTTGAGGTTGACCATGAGAGACGCAGACCCTTAGAGTTCTCCGTGAGCGATCATGTAGTTTTACGAGTGTCACCCACGAAAGGAGTGAAGAAGTTTAGTTTGCGAGGTAAGCTAGCTCCGCGTTACATTGGACCGTTTTAGATTCTAGAGCGGAGTGGAGCAGTCGCTTATCGTTTGGCGTTACCACCATCATTGGCTGGAGTTCACGATGTGTTTCATGTTTCCATGCTGAGAAAATATGTACCAGATCCTACACATGTGTTATCGGAGGTGTCGGTCACACTTCAGCCGGACGTGACTTACGAGGAGGTGCCTATGCGGATTCTGGACCGCAAAGAGCATCGGTTGAGGAACAAGACAGTTCGATTGGTTAAAGTTGGTTGGCAGCACCACTCTGATGAGGAAGCTACTTGGGAGCTCGAAGATACGATTAGAGCTCGCTATCCTCATCTATTTGCTTGAGGTGCATATGATTGTTTTTCATTTCGTATTTATATCTACGTTGTTGATATAGGGTGTTGGTACCTGTTGCCGTTGACTAGTACCTGTTATGGTTGACTAGTATTTGTTGTGGTTCACTAGATAAATTTTGGGACCAAATTTTTTGTTAGTGGGGGAGAATGTTAAATACCGAATTTTTCAAAGGTTGAAAAGGTAAGAATTTCGAAAATAGGGACCTAGTTCGAATTTACTGAAGTTGTTGGGTTTATTTGCAAAATGGCCAAAACAGTTATATACCCCTAAAAAGCCCTATTTCTTATCATATGCACCGGTTTCATCTTCTTCCCGAGTGCCAAACCGCCCCTTTCGGTTTTTCACCCGACGCCAACACCCGTTGAGCCCTAGCCGTTCCCAAGCAAGCCGACGCCAACCTTCCCTCTCTGCATCGACTTCGTTCCTCACGCCCATCTCCTCTGCCCGATGTCGCAAGCAAGCCGACGCTGAGCCCCAGTCGACCGCCGCCACCAGCGCTTTTCTTTGCGTGGAGCCCTAGCCGGGTTGCTCTCTGCGCGCGAAGAGAATTCGCAGACCCTTCATCGTGAGTTCCTCCTCTTGTTCTTCTTCTTCTCCCTCACGCTGATTGTTGATTTCCCATCATCGACGCCTATCAATGCCGCCCGAACCCTAATCGAGTAAAAGGTTGCAACTATCCTCTTGCCTTGATTCTTTTTCATGATTGTGGATTCCATTTGGCCTCAGATCTGAACAGAGGAGTGCTTGTGGCAGAGATCTCCTCGGCGGTCTCTGATCCGGTGGTCGAAATCAAGGTAAAGGTTGGATTTTTGTTTGTGGTCAGAGGTGCTTCTGCAACTCATCCTTGGTAATTTGGAATATACCTTGTTTAGGTTGGGTTCTAGTTGGGTTACGGGATTGGAGCAGGGAAGTTCCTTGTCAGCGCAGGTAAAGGATTCCTTTCCTTTCAGTGATTGAGTGTTGTTTAAATAGAATAACAGGGGTAGAATAGTTGTTCATTGTCCTGTTCTTGGAATTGGTACCCTATGAGTAAGGATTAGTTGGATTTATAATTAATTAATACGTTGATTAATTAATTAATTATATATGTTATAGCTGGGATTTAATCTAATTATGGTGAGTATCTTGTTTAGCTTGGAAGATTTAGTTTGTATAATTTGTTTGAATGAACCAGTTGTATTTATGAGTTAATTAAATAGGTATTATAGTTAGCATTTATCCTAATTATATTTCGTATTTTGTTTAGATAATTTGTTAATTTTATAATTAGCTAAACTTTATTAATTATTATACAGGACCTTGATTCAGATTCGTTCAGTTGATCGTGGGAGGTTCTGTTCGTATACGTTCTATAATTATAAGGCGGGTATTTCTCCTTTGTACTCGAGTAGTTTCGTTTACCTTAAAGCATGGCTATATTATGTCTAATAGGTTGCTTGACCTTGTTCTTTGCCGTTTGTTATTTAAACATCGCCGTTGAGACTTACTCTTCGTTGGTCTTCGAGTATTCCAAATTCGTTTCTGTACAGTCCTCTGTTGGTTTTCTGTTCTATAAAGTACCGCTTGTACGCGAGTACTTAGAAGTCCATTAAACACAGATAGGTTTATTTGGTATTAGAAATATCCTACCTAGTAGTGTAGGCGCATAACCGTTGGTTTTCGATTTCCGGTTGGTTGTGTCAATGCATGTTTTACTCGTAGGATTTTATTGCATCGTTGTTTCTCCGGTTGTTCGTGCATCGTATATCATGCACCATACTTGCACGTTGCATACTAACGACTGTTGGGCTTACATTTGGTTAAGCCGTCGTTAGTCATATTGTTGCTCGATTCACTCAACCACTTGTTGTCGTGGTAGTTATTAGAGTGCGAGCATCTGTCCTGTTATGCCAAACAGTGACACCCTCACCGTTGTTTTTAGAGGGATGAGTTGTTGGTGGCTCACCCTCACCGTTGTTTTTAGAGGGATGAGTTGTTGGTGGCTCACCCTCACCGTTATTTTTCGAGGGATATATTGCAGCTGTATACCTCCCCCTATGTATCGGGGTTGGAGTGTAGACTCCCCAGCATCCTGTCCACTCAACCACGCCTTATGTGGTATTTTTGTTGTTGGAGTGGTACAGTTGTCACAGCCCTACCCACTCAGTCACACAGATGGGATGTGTTGACGCTTGACTGGCGTCAGGGGTGACACATGTCATTGCATCATGTGCATACGTATTTCTTTTATGCATTTGCTTGTGTTTGATGCATTTATATGAGCTATGGTTGTTGCACTTGATTGACATGCATGTATTTCTTGGTTCTATTATTATATTCTTTTTATATCAGTTGTTATTCGGTTTTATATCCCGTTGTTTTATATATGTTATGCATGTTTAGGAAATCTTATATTCCTTATGGACTGTACCCTTTTAGTTCACTACTTATTTTACCTTTTGCTATGTCATGCTTATTTGTCTACTCATATACCCGTAGAGTCCGCCCGGACTCACCACCCCTGCTTTCCCTTTTTGTTTCAGATAGCAGGTAGACGTATCTCTTGGAGCCAGGAGAGGATCCAGTTGTCAGTCCCCAGTGTCGAGTTGAGTTAGTCTTTCGTATTTGGTTTAGTTATTGGTTTCAGTACTTGGAGTCGCATTTTATTCGTTATTGGGTTTTGTTGCTATCAGAGACTTTTGTGTTCTCTTAGATTGTAGTTCTTTTCTGTTCAAGGTGGCTGAGCCACCCGTTATCTTTTGAGTTAATATAAACTGCGTGGTTGTGATTTCTATATATATCATTGTGATGCCAGCCGCTTGTGGCTGAGCTATATTGAGGAGATATGATGTATAAATTGTCCCATATTGTCCGCCGTACAGGGAGATGCTGCCTGATTTTCGAGCAAGCATGTGCCTCTGGGGGCGTGACATAAATAACGAAAAACAAATAGAGAAGACACGCGGGTTCTTACTTGGTTCCCAATCCCCCAGGGTCAGTACGTCCAAGGCCTAATTACGGGTAGCGCCCATCCACTAATGGTCTCCTTTCCGGACTTTCCGGAGGCGGAGAAACTCATCTTACAGTTCAAGTTTACAATCAAAATAATAATTAAATTAAGTGCTTAAAAAAATGCAAACCAAAAAAGAAAGTCGAAGCTTTATCCAATCTGGAAGTCCAAAGTGCAACGCACTTCCTCCTGGAGACTCCTTGGTCGTAGAGCTTCGTCTCTAGTGCTTTTTCTTTGCTCAGAATGCTTAGAATGTTGTACAAGATATTTTTGTTCTGAGTTGAGGTGTCGAAGCCCCTTTTATAGCGTCTTCTCGAGTGCCCTAGAGCCTTTGGGGCGCCTCTATACGGTCAAAATTCCATCCATTATCGTGAACTTCGCGATGTTCATAAGAACAGCCTTTCAGGCGCCTGATAGGTATGGGCACCTGACACAAGTAGGGCACCTAATTCATTTAGGCGCCTGATCCATTCAGGGGCCTGATTCCATTCAGGCGCCCAGGAAGGTCTTCCCGGTAACCTGTTTTCTTGTGTTTACTCGCCTACTTTGCCTCTAACTTTAGGTACCTGCAAGATACACAAACACAAGACAAACAAGTATATAATCTTAGCCTTAAAGATTGGTTCTAAATTTGGATTTCCTGCGAAACCCTAGGCTGAACCGACGCCTATGTTCCCTTCCCGGAGAATGAGCCCTCGCCTACTCCTCTCAGGAGAAGTTTGCCAACCGGCTCCTCCGGTTGGACTTTTGCCAGATCTTCTAGATCAGGACTTCGGTGCCCAGTCCACGACCAGGACTTATTGCTCAATTCCACAAACCAGGACTTCGTACCCAACCCTCAGTCAAGTCATAGGTGTCCAACCCTCGGCCAGGACTTAGTGCCCAATTCCATGAACCAGGACTTCGTGCCAACCCTCGGTCAGGTCTTAGGTGCCCAGCCCTCGGCCAGGACTTAGTGCCCAATTCCACGAACCAGGACTTCGTGCCCAATTCCTCGAACCAGGACTTATTGCCTAGGTTAATTAGGACTTTTCTTTACCTTGATAAGGATTTCTTTTGCTAGTCAAATTAATCCTGACTACACCCTTACCATGTCTAACATATATTACTAACTTAAGTATATTGTAAATATCGAAACATTAGAGGAAGACATCACTGATGCATCTTGCACCAACAGAACCCAAGCGCCTAAGAGGACTCAGGCACCCTAGAAGGGGTTTTCTCAGCAGCTGGCAAAGCTAAGTTAGTAGTCGCGCCAAGTCAGTTCCCAGGCACCTCACTGCACCCAAGCGCCCTAGTGATCCAGGAACAGGATTAATGTTGGTCGAGTCTACAGATAAGGACGCGGTTGATTTGGTGACATGTAGGGCACCCCTATATCTTATCAGGCACCCGAGATCCAGTATGAAAGGGGTCTCATCCCCTTTTCATCCGACATCAACTCAAGCACTCAAAACACTACGACAAGCTTCCGTGCTTGAGTTTTCTGCACCAACAACATTCAAGATCGACAACACGCCGCTCCAACAAGTTCTTCCCTTCTTCTTAAGTGTCATTGGTATAAAGATTTCAATTTAATTTTGTACTTAAATTGTTGTACTTGTACATCATTTTTTGACTTATAGTATTGCCCAACGAAAATGGTCAAGGACTGTGGGCCTTGGAGTAAGAGACGTCACAGACTCTGGACCAAGTATAACAAACTGTGTTAGCAGTGTTTTATCTTTCTAAGTTCTTTTTCGCTGTGCTTACTCTTGATAAATTTTCAAAAAATACGTTATTGATATTCACCCCTCCCCCCTTTATCGATCACAATGTTCCCACAAGTGGTATCAAAGCGGGTGGCTCAATTTTGGTGAAACCACAAATTGAGCAAGTTTTTCGGATTCTTTTCGTTCTTTTTATCAGAAAATGTATTATTGTCTTTTTCTGATATTTTCTTTTTTTGGTCTGTTTTCATTCGTGGTTTTTCTTGAAATTCGTGCAATCCCAAATTTGAGCAATTTTTTTCTCCCGCACTACTAATCCAAGACCAAGTCTTGATACATTCATTTTTTTTTTTGTGCGAGTTTATCCTGAATGATCCATCAAGAATGGAACAGTGTCCATCCACCTTTATTCTCCGGAGAGAATTTCATGTGTTGGAAAGGTCTAATGGAATCCCACCTGAAGGCCCATCTAGATTTGTGGATGATAATCCAAATGGGGTTAACATTACCTACAAAAGATGGAACATAAATTCCTTGGGACAAACTGGACGAACCAACACTGAGAATTATCGAGACTGATGCCAAGACAACAATCATCCTATAATTCGGTCTGACCAAAGAAGAATTGAAGCGGGTTGGATCCTTCAACTATGCCAAAGAGATTTGGGAGTGCCTAATCGACCTACACGAATAGACTTCCGACATTGAGGTCTTAGAAGGTGTATTGTTCAAATCATCGAATGAATCAGACGAAGAAGAACAAGCTCAAGTGAGTTACCTTACACTCTTAGTACAAGCACAAGTAGCCAAGACAGAGTCTGAACTTGAATCCGAATCTGAATTCAACAGAATCGAAACATGAGTCCAGATCCGAGATGACAATAGTCAAGGGGGAGATTCCCAACAGGGATTCAAAAGGTAAAATTATAAATTTAAATTTTAAAAATCACATAATTTATTTCAAATGCAGGGAGAGAGGGCACTACAAAAATAAGTGTCCTACTCGTAAGATACGAACCACACCACAGACGATGACGAAGGAACCAGTTCCAAGAGCACGAAAGGATAAGAGTCACATCCAATACTTCAAGTGCTAGGAGTTTGGACATTACAAAGATGAATACACAAATAGAAGAACCAAAGATCCAGGACAACCAACTGAGATGGGTAAATTTACATTATATGAAAATTTAGTTTTTACAATAGAAGCTAATATCTCAGTTAATCACTCTTGGTCAAATTTAGATATACTCAAGTAACATAATTAAATCATATAAATTAATTAATTCAAATTTCAAAAAATTAAGACAAGAAAATGAGATTTTGAAAATTAAAATTGATAAACTAGAAAGATTAATTAATAATCTTGCTAACTTAGAAAATCCAGAAATTTCCCCTTATTGTGATATTACTTAAAAAAAATTTAATTTATTGCCATTCTTAGGACTAGAAATGGTTAGATAAGGATCTGACTTAATTGAAACTTACACAACCTAATATTAGGATGGGGTGAGATGATAGTACGTTAGGGAAGCCTGCCTAAGGAGTCAGGTATGGTAAGGTGTACCCTATTTAGTCTTTTTAGCCCGGTGGAACTAGCCAAAGCTACCCGCCACATCCTTGACTAGTTAGACCAAGGTTTCTTAAAGAGCAACTTGTAAATGCAATTTCCCTACAAGGCTTTGTCTAGGAAAGGGTCGTTGCTCCGATAACCAAGAAGGCCCCTATGCCACGCCAAGACCTGGAAGTCTATTATTAAAATTTATTTTCAATTTACTACTTATTAAACTTGAATCTAACTCAAGTTTCAATCAAATCATAGCTTTTAATTTAAATTCAAGAATAAAATTTAACGCATCTCACAAAATATATAAGGGTTCCCTGTTTTATCACTTAGAAATGGGTGAGATGCTTAATTAGGAGATAAAAAAAATAGTCCAGCCTAACTAACTCCACACATCTAATTAATTTCACCTTTAAATTAATGAATAAAATTTAAAAATTATCCCTTATTTAAAATTCTAAAATGTTTAAACTTTAATAATTAATTAAATTTCAAAATTCAATATTTTCAAAATATAAACTTACTTAATTTTTCAGAATTTAAACTTTAATAATTATTTTATTTTCCAAATTTAACTTTCTCAAAATCTAAACCTACTTAAAATTTAATTTCAAAACCTAACTTAATTTTTTTAAATTCAAATTTAACTTTTTTTAATTTTAAAATCTTCAAAAAACAAATTTAACTTTCTAAACTAAGATTAAAATTTTTAAATTATTGTACTTAAACTTATTCGTTAAATACTTTAGGTTTCTTTTTGTTCACTTATCCAAAAATTATTTATTTTTTACAAATATTTCTATACAAAGAAATTCTTTTGGACAATCAATTTATTTTTTTTTGGAAAAACAAGTCTTGCAAAAGTCATCTTGGGTTTCACTTAGATTTTTTTTTACGTTTTCACTTAGAAAAATGTCTACGTTCCGGGTTTTGATATTTATATATATTTTTTGGACTTGAGTATTTTTAAAAACTTCTTTGTATTTATATTTTTTGTGGTAATTTTTAAAATTATTTTAAACATAGAATTTTTCTTTTGCAGTTCTTTATATTTTTTACCATTTTCAAAAGGAGAGGGAAATATTTTTCAAATCACTAAAACAAAGTAGTTTTCAAAAGTTTTTTTTTCTAAACTTAGTATTTTTTAAATATTTTGAAATTCTTATTGATTGAATCAAATCCTAAGACTCAAAGGAAGAACAACTTATAGCCAACAAGCCTCCTAGGACTGTGTCAGGTTTAGGGGGAGTTTAAATTAAAAGAAGTTTATGTGGTGATCTAACTAATTTATTAAGTGTGAAGGAAAGTCCTAGTTTACTCAGGCATGAAGTCTTGACCTGCAGGGTTAAGCACGAAGTCTTGGTCGAGGACTAGGCACAAAGTCCAAGCTGAGGACTGGGAACCAAAGACCTGACCGAGGGTTGGGCACGAAGACCTAGGTTGAGGAATTGGGCAAGAAAACCTGGTCGAGGACTGAGCACCGAAGACCTGATCCGGAAGATCAGGTAGGAGACTTAGCCAAGCAAGGACTACGGGCAGAAGTAGAGACGAGTCGAGGTATGGACATCTCGTGATCAGGGAGTCTCGGAGGCCGTGCAAAAGACCAACTGGAGGTGTCGGTTGGTAAAAGGTAACTTCTCCAGAGTGGAGTAGGTGAGGGTGCATTTCCCGAAAGAGGGAACAGTAGGCATCGGTTCAACCTAGGATTTCATTTGAAATCCAAAGTCAGAACCAGATAGCTCTAGCTGTCATTCATGCATATATTTATATTATTATATTGTGTTCTTAGACTAACCTTGGTTGCAGGCTAAAGGGACCAATAGCTGTGATCAGGGGCACCTGAGAGGGCTCAGATGCCCGAGAATCAAGCGCCTGAGATGACTTAGGCACCCCAGAAGGGGTTTTCTCAACAGGTGGCAAAGCTGAGTTGGCAATCGCACCATGTCAACTCCCAGGCACCTCACTGCTCCCAGCTGCCCTAGTGATCCCAAGCACCCAAGAATAGGATAAAAGTTGGTCGAGTCTGTGGATAAGGACGCAACTAATTTGGGTGGCGTGTAGGGCGCCCCTATAGCTTATTATGTGCCCGAGATCTAGTATAAAAGGGGATTCACCTGCTTTGATTCCAATATCAACTCAAGAACTCCAAAACACTACGACAAGCTTCCGTGCTTGAGTTTTTTATGCCAACAACGTTCAAGATCGATGGCACGCCGCTCCAACAAGTTCTACCCTTCTTTTTAAGTGTCATTGGTATAAAGTTTTCAATTTAATTCTGTACTTAAATTGTTATACTTGTACATCATTTTTTGACTTATAGTATTGCCCAATGAAAATGGTTAAGAACCGTGAGCCTTAGAGTAGGAGCCGTCACGGACTCTGAACTAAGTAAAACAAACTGTATTAGCAATGTTTTATCTTGCCAAGCTCTTTTCCACTGTGCTTACTCTCGATAAATTTCTGAAAATATGTTATCGATATTCATTCGCTCCCTCTATCAATCAAAACGATCCCAGAAAAGCCTTGGTCAAAGGATCCATGATGATAGCATCTATCGGTACTCTGCTTCTCCTCACATTGTTGAAACCCTTTACAGCGAGCTCTTTATCATCTCCAAATATCAAGAAATAATCTTTCGTTCTTTGTAAGTACTTAAGACTATTCTTGACAATTGTTCAATGAATTTCACCTGGATCTGATTGGTATATACTTGTTTTGTTTAACGCATACGAGACATCAGTTCGAGTATAAAATATGGCGTACATGATAATCCCTATAGCAGATGCATAAGAAATCTAATCCATGTGGTATCTCTCCTCCTTAGAAGAGGGACATTGAGTCTTCGAAAGACTCACACCATTTGACATCGGTAGGAATCCCTTCTTGAACTGCCATCAAGATAGAGTGTGTAAAGCGTATATTGTTTTATATTGCTAGTGTAGTTTTGGTTTTAAGGCATTAAATTATTTGTAAGAGTGATTAATAGATGTTACAGTGGGGAAATTTAATTTGTTGGGTTGGTATAGTTGGTTGTCATGTTAGTCACATTGGGGTTTTGGGATTTAACCTAATAACCTAAATTTTTTGATGAATTGGGTTAAGAAGGAACCAGTTGTTATTTGTGAGATAATTAAGTATATAGTTAAGATTTATCCTAATCATGTTTAGTATTTTATATAGCTAAATTTTTATCCTTGACATAGGACCTTGACTTTGGACTCGCACGGTTGGTGGGTATTTCTCCTTTGTATTCGTGTAGTTCATTTATCTTAAATGCATGACCTTTTATGTCTAAGTAGGTTTCCTTGATCTTGTTCTTTGCTGTTGTTTAATTTATATCGTCTGTTGATACCTTTCTGTGTTTGACCTATGAGTTAATTCGTATTTTATATCGGTACAGTCTCTCATTGATTTTCTATTCTGTAAAGTACCGCTCGTACGCGAGTACCTAGATCTTCATTAAATACCACTAGAATTATTAGCATTAGAGATTCCCTACCTAGTAGTTTAGTTGCATATTCATTGGTTTCTGGTTAGTTTCAGGTTTGTTGCTTTTTTTGTTGCATCGGTGTTATTCGGTTGTTTATGCTTATTGGTATCATGCACCATACCTGCACCGTTGCATACTGACAACTGTTGGGCTTTCATATGGTTATGTCGTCGTCAGTCATCTAGTTGTTTTACCACTCAACCACTTGTTGTGGTAGTTGCTAGAGTGGGAGCAACCGTCCTGTTACGCCACACTCGACCACTGATGTACAATAGATGTTGGAGTTGTAGGCAAGCAGTTGACACCCACACCGTTGTTTTCGAGGGATACTAGAGTTGTTGGTGGCTCCCCCTTTATTCTCGAGGTTTTTGGAGTAGTTGGCTCCCCAGCATCCTGTCCACTCAACCACATATAGTAGTGGTTTTCGTTGGAGTACGTACAGTTGTCACAGCCCTACCCACTCGGCCACACAGATGTGATGTGTTGGCGGCTTGACTGGCATCAGGGGTGACACATGTCATTGCATCATATGCATCTATTACATTTATGCATTTTCTTGTGGTTGTTGCATTTATATAAGCTATGATTACTGCATTTGGTTGACATGTATATTTGATACTATGTTATCTCGTAAGTTTCACGTTGTTTTATACATGCTTAGATGCCCTCTGTTTCCTAGAGACTGTACATCATTGTTTCTATTGTTTGTTATATCTCTTACGATGCCATGCATTTATCTACTCATATACCCGCAGAGTCTGCCCGGACTCACCACGCCTGCCACCTATTTTTGTTTCAGGTAGCAAGTAGATGCACTACTTGGTGCTAGGAGATGATCCAGTTGTTAGTCCCACGGTGTCAAGTAGTATGGGATTTTGTTTCCATATTTAGTTTATTTTCACAGCTATTTTATTTCTGTGTTTTCGTTATTTTCTCACTTATTTCGTGAACTGATATTTGTTTTATTAGTCTGATATGTCGTAGTAGAGGTATGTTCATTTTTTAGACTCATATTGGTATTTCCTTGTATTCGGACTTTTGTTTTATTAGTTCGATATGTCGTAGTAGAGGTATGTTCATTTTTGGACTCATATTGGGGTTTCCTTGTATTCGGACTTTCTTTTAGCTTTATTTCTGCTAAAAGACGTTAAAGGTTTTGCGATGTTTAAGTTATTTTATCTTTATCATTCTTATTGATATAAACTGCGTGGTTGTGTGTTTAATTTCTAATTTTGATGGCTGAGCCATCTTATGTGATGAGGATTATGTATTATTTGTCCCAACTTATCCGCCGTACAGGGGAGATGCTGCCCGATTTACGAGTAAGCTGTTGAGGCAATCTGTGATCCGGAGTGATCATGAGTTTTGATGTTTGGGCAAAGGGTTTAAGCTAGGTTTTCCCTTGTGATCTAATATGTGTAATTGAGTGTGCATGATTGCAGGTTTACACATATTGACTTAACTGGACGGCTTCGGTATGGTGAAGAGTTGCATGGTGACAATATGAAGGCTTGTGTGCACCCGAGGGACCTTGGTATAGCAAGGATGATGAGCCTAGGAGCGTAGACTCCGAGGCGTACGTGAAGGATGGCATGGAGACAAGCTGGAGGCTTGTGTGCATCCGAGGGACAAGGGCCGAAGATGAAAAGGACGCGAAGGAAATAGTCAAGGCTGCTGGTGAAGAGTTAACAAAGTCGTAAAGGGACAGAGCCGAGGGAAGATGACTCCAAGGGCAAGCTGAGAAGTAGACTTCAAAGGGCACACGTGAAGGGTGGCATAGAGGCAAGTTGAGGACTTGCGTGCGCATCCGAGGGACGATAGCCGGTGAAGAGGACTTCAAAGAGCAATCCAAGGGAGTATGCTTGAAGGCACATGTCGACTGGGTCAATAGTGGTGGTGCTTGGATGGCTAGAGAGGGGGTGATTGTAGCCAGACACAAATTTCTTTCGCTTTTGAAACTCTGCACTTAGGGTTAGTCGCAGCACAGCGGAAGCAATACAAAAACAGAGAGATGCAAAAACTAAACCCTAAATTAAGCACAAGCACAAAACGCTAACAAAGAGGATTTACAAGGTTCAGGGATAACTTGCCCCTACTCCTTGGCGTGCCCGTAAGGTGGGCGATCCCTTGATCGTCGGCAGATCAAGCCCCGGAAAATTAGGATAGAATGAACCCTCCTCTCGGTGGAGTAACCTCTCCATAGCGTTTCAACAGAATGAAGTATTAAGTACAGAGAAACACAAGAAGGAATCTTACAGAGCACTTAGGACAGAAGGAACACAAGCGAACTCCTCACCGAGCTCCACTCAGCACAGATCTCACGCAAGAACTCCCTGCTCTTCGTGTCTTCTTGCTGATTGACTCACCAAGCTCCTTGTTTCTTCCAAGTGCTCAAGTATCAGAATGTTGCTCAAGATTCACGGTTGCTTGGTCCAAGGATCAGAGTTGTCGCTCAAAGAGATGGATCACTTCCTTGCCAAGACCTTCAGAGACTTCTATGCCACCAGCTCTTAAGCCTCTGCTCAACAACTCAGGTCACAGGCGCGCCTCTGTAGCTCCCAGCTGCTCACGCACCTCTGCAGCTCCAGCTGCTCACTAGCTTGTCTGCAACAGTCTCAGCTACTCCTGACCTCTTCTGGACTCACTGAACTCTCTTCAGCCAAGCCCAGGTCAGCTCGTCAGCTTCCAGTCGTTGCCAGCCCACGCCAGTCGTCCGTTGTAACCTGAGAAGAAGAAACATCCAAACCTGCTCAAAGGAAAGCCTCCCATTGACTCTCCTCCAATGTTTGAGTCATCCCTGTAAAGCCTGCACACTTCAACAGAAGCTTAGCAAATCATATCAAACGTAATCAGCAGTGTATCAGACGAGAAAATAGACCGCGATCAGAACTCTGACAGCTCATTTTGAATTAAAGTTCAGCTTCTGATTGGTCACCAGACCGATCAGAGAGAACCCAGATCGGTCACCAGACCGATCAGGATAGGCCCAGTCTGATCAGGCTCCAGCCTGATCGGTCCACGGTGAGAAATGAGAAATCGCGAACTCCTTGTGATCGATCACCCTAACCGATCACAGATGGTGGATCGGTCACCGGACCGATCCACGGCAGTGCTGGGATTCCCAGCCTTCGCAAGCTAAAGTCACTGATCGGTCACCAAACTGATCAGGTTGTGGCCTGATCGGTCTGGGCACCGATCAGGGCACTCCCTGACCGATCAGGCTCCAGCCTGATCGGTGATAATGAGGAACTCACGATGTTTGATCATTCACCAGAATGATCAGGATGTCTCCCTGATCCGTCACCAGACTGATCAGGAGCCAAGCAGAAGCCAAACAAGAGTTCTCTGTTCTCTCCCTGATCGGTCACCAGACCGATCAGCCTTCTCTGGATCGGTCACCAGACCGATCCACAACAAGTGTTCGTGCCAATCTCCCTGATCGGTCACCAGACCGATCCAGAGGCTTCCAATTGCACTCTATGTCAAGAGAACGGGCTCCCAGCCTCCTCTGACTCGTGCTCAGTCCCCTGGACCAAGACTCCATGCCCAGTCTCACTCACCGGGACTTCAACCTAGCTTCCCAAGCTAGGACCTGGCTTCCTAAGCTGAGATTTCATCCAACCTAGCTTCTCAAGCTAGGACCTGGCTTCCCAAGCCAGGGTTTCATCCAACCTAGCTTCTCAAGCTAGGACCTGGCTTCCCAAGCCAGGGTTTCAGTCAACCTAGCATCCCAAGCTAGGACCTGGCTTCACTCACCAGGATTTCAGTCAACCTAGCTTCCCAAGTTAGGACCTGGCTTCACTCACCAGGATTTCACCTAGTCCCACTAGGTGTGCCTAGTCTCACTAGGTCTTTTCCACTTCACCTAGTCCCACTAGGTGTGCCTAGTCCCACTAGGTCTTTTCCACCTAGTCCCACTAGGTATGCCTAGTCCCACTAGGTCTTTTCCCATGCCAGCGTGCGATCTCCCAGATCCACCTGGACTTAATCCGAATTCACTCAACCAAACTTAAATCGTTGTCAACACCAAAACAATAATCGGGCCAGACTTCATCAACAAATAGAGTGAGGAAGAGTGTTTGTAGAGGTGGGCAATCGATTGGTGTTATAATAGTCGACTGCCAGCATAAACAGAAACTCATAGTAGGTTCTGGACCCTGGACCAGTCGACTACCCCTGGGGCAGTCGACTGGTGGTAGCCAAAATTTGAACGTTAGGCGTGTAACGATCGGATTTTGCTGGGGGCAGTCGACTACCCTGGGGCAGTCGACTGTGTTGGGTCGAGAGAATACGATAGAGGGGGGGTGAATATCGTAAAACCGTTTCGGATTAGAGAAGAGAATTCGTAGCGGAAATTTAAGACAAAAACACACGGAACACAATTATTTTTACTTGGTTCGGAGTCGCGTTGGCTCCTACTCTAAGGCCCACGGTCCTTGACCGTTTACTGCGGGCAATTCTATAATGCGCAAAGTTTTACAGAGAATTATACAGTAGTATTGCAGTAAAAGGAATAATTTAACTCTTCGTTACCGACGCCCGTGTGGATCGTACTTCGATGCGTAGGGTCGTCGTCGGCACTAAAACTCAGATCAGAAGTTTCCGAGCAGAGCGCTTGAGCAAAGAGCGTTGTGGCGTTGGAAAAGTGTGTTTGAAGCCTTGGGGGTCGAACCCCTTTTATAGTGCACCTGGGGGCGCCCTGGACGTTGGGGGCGCCCTCCACATGCCTCTTGATCCGCAAACCCCTATCCGGAACTCAGTCAGGCCTTATCCCTCCAAGATCGGGCTCGGAGTTTGACGGGGGTGCCCGGACACAGGGGGCGCCCTGCTTGACTTGTTCAACAGGCTTCTCGGCTGACTTGAATTCGATCGCTTCGTTGGCTTGGACCCAAGGCGCCCGAGGCATCTAGGGCGCCCGGACCATGAGGGCGCCCGGGAGCTTGAGGGTGCCTGGCCCAATGAACTTCCGAAGCACTTCTTGCTCAACTGCTCGTTTGGCTTTGACCTTGGGCACTCAGGACCTCTCGGGTGCCTAGCCCAGCTGCTGCCCCTCCTTTGGGGCATTCTAAGCTGCAGAAACTCGTTCCTTCGATCCTGCATCCAGGGTTAGTACCAAACATAATAAAGCAAGAATATTAGGTTTATACAGCCTTAGCTGTCTTGGTTCTGACTTGGGTCTCCCACATGGAACCCTAGGTCGAACTGACGCCTACAGTTCCCTCGACGGGGAACGCGTCCTCACTTACTCCTCTCAGGAGAGTTTACCTTTTGCCAACCGGCTCCTCCGGTTGGACTTTTGCCCAGCAGTCCTTCGCCAGGTGCCTAGCAGCCCTTCGCCAAGTCTTCAGTACCAAGCAGTCGTTCGCCAGGTCTTAGATTCCCAGCAGCCCTTCGCCAGGTGCCTAGCAGTCCTTCGCCAGGTCTTAGACTCCTGGCAGCCCTTCGCCAGGTCTTCAAGATTTGATGCCTAGCAGTCCTTCGCTAGGTGCCCAGCAGCCCTTCGCCAGGACTTCTTTCTGCACACTTAATGAACACATTAGAACACAAATAATACTTAACTTTTGAACCCTTTGCCAATATAAAAACCCAGGTTCGACTTAGGTGCTGCTTGCACCAACAATCTTCCCCTTTTTGATTTATGGCAACCCGATTCAAAAAGTTAAGTTTAAACCAGGTAAAAATTCTAATTTTATTTCCTCCCCCTAGATTTTTCAAGGGTTCACGGGGTTTGAAAAAGTTTCTAAGTCTAAAAGTGAATTAATTTCTCAATACTTAGAACATTTTTAAATGAAATGTAAGTTACAGAACATTTTCTGTAACGCCCGCCCTTAATCCCTAGGGATTCGGCGGTGCTACTTTAACTTTCGTACATTACAACTACACACATGCATTCATATTATTTTTTTTTCAATCTAATCTATGCATGGGCATATGTATCATTAAAGCATGCAAGGTTCATGTAGCGGAAGCATAATTATTATTATTTTTTTTTTATTTAATCTAGCATGGACATCATGTATTCATCTTCAAACATAGCATGTATATAAAAAGAGCATAACATGGGTTTAACATGACAAGTTCCAAAACTTGAAGCAACTAAGAGCAAGATCCTTTTTATCCACCAGCACTATCACACACACACTTGCCCTTCTCCCGCAGCCTCCATAGTTTAGCGTCCTTTATCTGTAGCATAAGGGAAAACACTAAACGATAAGCAATAGCTTAGTAAGACCATGTCCTACTCACAAAACCGGATATCATGAAAAGGTAATAGAATATATCACATTCAAGCATGGTAAGCATTTAAGCATGTTAAACATCTAAGCATGTTAACTTCATAGGAAGGTTCTTTTGAAAACATATAAACATAATACTTGAACATAGCATAATCATTAGGGCCCGGCTTGTACTTCATGTTTTGTGCGCGCCCCTAAATGGGAACGAGGTAGCTAATCCCGAACCACTAGGGTTTACTAGGCCTTCTCAAAAGTCCTCCAGCCTAGTATCATAATCATTTGACTCGCTTTAAGAGTCTATAGTACAAGCCATTACAAAATAAAATAGTTATCATGTTCTTCATTTTCATAAAGTATGCTCTTAGTCCCAACCTTCTAGGGAAGCATTCTTTAGGCCCTAAGCCTTCTTCGTTCATGCCTTAAAGGGCTCATTCTTATGCATATGTATGCATTCATAATGATAATTAGCCTAGTATAAAGCATGCATTTCATGGGAGCAACCAAGGCTAGGGTCCAAGAGTTCTCTCTTGGCCGAAAGTTGTATTTGGGCTAGCATGCATTTCAGTCAACATATCAAGAATCACACAAGCATGTCATATCCTACACAAGATCATTATCATGCATGGTATTTATTAATCCAATCCCAAGTATAGGGCCCTTTGGCCGAAAGTTAAGGGTGGAGGTAGCTTAGGTTTTTGACATCAAACATCCCATACAAGTATCATATATATATACATCCTGTATCATACTAAGCATAGCATACATCATGGGGTAATCAACCTTCATAAACCTAATGTTCCATGCTTTGGCCGATTATCACATGCTAGGGAAAAATTAAGTTTTCCAATCAAACATTCCATTTAAACATCACTTGCATATACATATCATCATCCCAAACATAAGCATATCTCATAGGGTACATCCTATACAATCATCACATATATATATATCATGTATCATACTAAGCATAGCATACATCATGGGGTAATCAACCTTCATAAACCCTAACATTTTATACCTTGGCCGAAAGTTAACCCTAGGGAAAGTTAAGTTTTTCCAATCAAGCATTCCATTTAAACATCACATGCATATGCATATCATCTTCCCAAACATAAGCATATCTCATAGGGTAGTTTATCCTTTACAAACCCTAACTTTAGGGCGTTGGCTGAATGGTGTAGGGAAGGGGGGATTAGGGTTTTTGGAAATCAAACCTTCACATAAACATTTACACAAACACCTCACATACATATCATACAACATTATTAAACATGGATTTCATCATAGGTTAATCATGCACCCTAAACCCTAATTCTTCTAGGGTTGGCCGAAAGCGTAGGGTAGGGGGATTTACGGTTTTTGAAATCAAACATTCACACAACCATTTATACAAACACCTTATCTACACTATCATGTCATACACTAACATAAGATACATCATAGAGTAATTCAACCCTTGAATCCCTAATTTTTCCATGGCTTGGCTGAAACTTGTAGGGGGTGCAAACCCTAATTTTTTTTGTTATCACAACTTGAAGGAAATCAACATATAGGTATACCCTAAGTTCCAAGGGGTCTTCTCATGTATCAAAAAGTAACCAAGGCTTTCCCTTAAGGGGTGGCCGAAACTTACCTAGGGCAAATCCCCATTTTCGCAAACTACAAGAAGAAGGAAATCATACACAGCAATTATGCTACAGGTGAGGGGCACTTACCTCTTTCGCTAAATATCCTTAAGGTATACCCTTAGTTTGGAGGGGATGTGCTTGTCCTTGCTCTTGAGGTCTTTGACTTCTTCTTGCCTTGCAAGAGATTCAAACCTTCAATGGGGTCTTGGGAGTGTCCCTTGGGATGAAATCCTTCTCTTAGATTTTCGAAAATTGAAGAGGGAGAAGGGAGTTCAATTTTCGAAAATTGAAGAGGGAGTCTCTTGGATTTTCGAAAATTGAAGAGGGAGAGTGAGTGAGGGGTTTGTAACAATGATGGTTAGCCCCTTAGCATTCCCTCTTATTTATACTAAGGGAAGAGGCAAGGTGCCTCTTCTCCAAGTGTCTCTTCACTAAGGGGTTTCTCATCAAGAGTCTCTTCCTCTACCCTTTCACATTCCCTAACCTTTAACAAGAATTTTCCTTCCTTTCTCTCAGCAATCCCCTGCTGGGTGAATTGGTTACTTCATTGCTTTTCAAGGCTTTGCTTACCAAGAGTTCCAAGGTTCGATCCTTGGCAAGAGCATATTTTTGCTCCTCTTTGGTTTTCACTTTTGCAAAGCCCATTAGCCCAATTCACTCTCATATTCTCAAATCACATATTCCTATTCATACAATCACATATTCCAATTCATACAATCACATATTCTAATTTATGCAATTACATATTCCTATTCATGCAATCACATATTCTAATTTATGAAATTACATAACATTAAATCATGAAATCACAAAAATATAATTTTATTCATTTATGAAATAAATGTCATACAATTTGATAATATATATCGATATTTTTTTGTGCCCTTTTTATAATCGAAAGCAAGCCCAAAAATTTGGGGCGTTACATTTTCCAAAAAAAATTTTAAGTTGGGCACTTGGAAAATTTGTACTTAGAAAATTTACACTTAGAAGATTTTTAGTTTTCGTACTTTAGAAAACTCTTCTAAACTTCATCTGAGGTTTTTAATACTTAGAAAAGCTAATCTCTTTAGTACTTTAGAAAGTTTTCAAGAAAATTTTGAAATGTACCTTAGAGATTTTTCTATTAGTGAAATTTAAAACTAGCTTAAGTAATTTTGAAAATTGACTTAAGTCAAGTAATTAGAAATAGTTTTGAAAACACTTTAGTAACAGTTTTGAAAATAGCTAGATCAAGTACTTAGAAACAGTTTTGAAAACAGCTAGGTCAAGTACTTAGAAACAGTTTTGAAAACAGCATAAGTGACTTTACTTTTTGAAGAAAGGATAAACAAAGTTTTGAAAATTTTGAATTTGAAAAAAAAAATTTAAACCTTCTCTCCTTTCCAATCTCTCCCCCTTTGCCATATATCAAAAAAAATTATAACAAAAGAAGTAAGCAAAACAATATAGCAAAAGAAGTAAGGTGATGTACTGAACCAATTCAAGGTATAAACTGAACCAAATCAATTTGAATTATCTCTTTTGGGTCCTGTCTAACCCAATTAGCTACTTACTAACTGTTATAAACAGTAGCTTTTGCTAGGGTTAGTCAAGTTAAGTGTTCGATTCAAGTTAGATTTTCTAAACTTGACACTTAACTTGATTACTGTTTAATTTGTATTTAGTGCCCCAATTACTGCAGATGCACTGACTTAAAGCATCTTGAATTAAGGCAAAGACCTAAGCATCTCAACCCATTCTAGGTTATCAATCAAAAGTACCCTAAGGTGCTTGTGAGATACTGGCTTCTAGATCTATAGGTACATGCAGTTCTAGGGTTAGGGCCTAAGCTAAATCCATTTTTGAAAAAAGCCCTAGTTTTGAAGGGGGTAATTTTTACAAAAAACTAAGTCAAAAAATTGGTTTTAAAAAAAAAGAAAAAAAATTCAAATTAAGTAGAAACTGATAAGTAATAAAACAATTTTAAAAGAACCACATAAGTAGATTAAACTTATTCTACCAAGCATAACCCTAACTGCCTTCTTAGTAAGCTGAACTTAGACTCAAGTAGGGGTTTGGTGAATATGTCAGCTAAGTTAGATTTAGAGTCTACATGCTTAAGGACTATCTCACCCTTGGCTACATGATCTCTTACAAAGTGGTGTTTAACTTCTATGTGTTTAGTTCTGGAATGTTGGATTGGGTTCTTAGTTAGATTAATTGAGCTTATATTGTCAATGTAGACTTGAGTTTGGGTGTAGTTAAGCTGGAAGTCTTTAAGAGTGTGCATCATCCATAAGAGTTGTGCTACACACTCTCCTAAGGCAACATACTCAGCTTCAGTTGTGGATAGAGCTACACAGTATTATTTTCTGCTGCACCAACTTACTAGACTATTTCCTAACAGTTGGCAGCTTCCACTTGTACTCTTTCTATCTAATTTACAACCTGCATAGTCAGAATCCGAGTATCCTGACAAGTCAAAGGTTGAGGTCCTAGGATACCAAATCCCTATATTTAGGGTGCCCTTAATGTATCTAAGTATTCTTTTTAGGGCTGCTAAGTGCATTTCCTTAGCACAAGTTTGGTATCTAGCACACATTCCTACGACAAAAAGGATATCATGTCTGCTGGCTGTAAGGTACAGTAGACTTCCAATCATACTTCTATAGAGTTTAAGGTCTACTGGTTTACCATCAGGGTCACTATCTATTTTTACATTTGTGGCCATGGGGGTACTTATGCTTTTAGAGTTATCCATTTTAAATTTCTTTATTAATTCCTTAGCATATTTGGATTGATGGACATAGTTTCCATCCCTAGTTTGTTTAATTTGTAATCCTAGAAAGAAGTTGAGCTCACCAACTAAGCTCATTTCGAATTCATTTTCCATTATTTTAACGAATTCTTTTAGGAAATTCGAGTTGGTGGACCCAAAGATTATGTCATCGACGTAGATTTGGGCAATAAAGATTTCCTTTCCTAAGGTCTTAATAAATAGGGTTGAGTCAATTTGTCCTTGTTTAAATTCTTTAGAAATTAGGTAGGTTGATAAGCGTTCATACCAGGCCATAGGTGCTTGTTTTAGTCCATAAAGTGCTTTAGTGAGTTTATAAACATGGTCAGGTCTTTCTAAGTCCTCAAAACCAGGGGGTTGTCCTACATAAACTTCTTCCTTAATAAATCCATTTAGAAAAGCTGACTTTACATCCATTTGGAAGAGTTTAAATCCTTTATGGGATGCAAAGGCTAACAACATCCTAATGGACTCAAGTCTAGCTACTGGGGCATAGGTTTTGTCATAATCTAATCCCTCTACTTGACTAAACCCTTTGGCTACTAAGCAGGCTTTATTTCTCACTATTTCTCCTTGATCATTTAGCTTATTCCTAAAAACCCACTTAGTATCAATAATGGATTTGCCATCAGGTTTAGGTACTAGTTCCCAAACTGGGCTAACTCTTCTTGCATAGCTAAGATCCAATCAGGATCAGGTAAGGCTTCCTCTATAGTCTTGGGTTTAATTTTTGAAATCATTGCAATCTGACTAAGGTTCCTATAGGCGGACCTAGTTCTGACTCCTAAAGTTGGATCACCCACAATTTGATCAGTTGGGTGACAGAGTCTTGATTTCTTAGTTTTTCTGGAACTTGGTTCAGCCTCAGGTCCGGCCGGTCGGTTTGGTTTAGTATTGGGTTCAACTACTTGGGTTGGTTCAATTGTTGGTTCAATTGACTCAATAGTTGGTTCAATAGTTAGTTCATTTAGGGGTTCAATTAAAGGTTCAACAGTTTGTTCATTATCTTCTTGATCAGTATTTGATGAATTTAGATCTGGACTATAAGATTTTGAGTTAATTTCTTCATCAAATATTAGATTTGTTGTTTCTTCAATTTTCTTAGTTTGTTTGTTGTAAACCCTATAGGCTCTACTTGTTGTTGAATATCCTAAGAAGATGCCTAGGGTTGACTTAGACTGGAATTTACCTAGATAGTCCTTGGTGTTTAGGATATGAACTTTGCACCCAAAGACCCTTAGGTAATGTAGGTTTGGAAGTCTATGATAGTATAATTCATAGGGTGTTTTATTGTGTCGTTTGTTAATTAGGACCCTATTTTGGATGTAGCAAGTCATACTAATTGCTTCTGCCCAATATTGGTTAGCTAGGTTGAATTCATTGAGCATAGCCCTAGCGGCTTCCTGTAGGGTTTTATTTTTCCTTTCAACTATCCCATTTTGCTGGGGGGTTCTAGGACACCGTGTATGTACCCGTTTACCTTACAAAACTCCTCGAATCGTTGATTTTCAAACTCTCCCCCGTGGTCACTCCTAAGTCTTCTGATTTTGGTATCATTTTGATTTTCAATTAACTTACAAAAATCACTAAATAGGTTTAGGGTTTCATCTTTGGTCTTTAGAAACCTAACCCAGGTAAACCTAGAGTAATCATCAACAATTACTAAGCAGTACCGGTTTTCGCTTAGTGACTTGGCTCCATGTGAATCAAATAGGTCAAGGTGCAGGAGCTCAAGTGTGGTTTGAGTTAGATCTGATTGAATTGGTTTGTGATTAGACCTGGTTTGTTTACCTTGATTGCATAATTCACATATTAAGTTTTCATGATTTTTAATTTTAGGTATACCTTTAATTAGGCCAAGTTGGGTGATTTTTTATATTAATCTCAAATTAGTGTGACCTAATCTCCTATGCCAGAGGTTTGATTCTTCTAACTGAGTTAACATGCATTTAGGTACTAGGTGTAGGTTTATAGTGTAAACATTATTTTTCCTAGAGCCCTTAAGCATGATTTCTGAGTCTTACAAGTTCTAATCAGGCAGTTACAGTTGATAAAGGTAACTACATAACCAGTATCACACAATTGACTTATGCTAAGCAAGTTAAATTTAAAATTTTCAACCAAAAGAACCTTTTTAATAACAAAATCATATTTAAGTTCAATGTTACCTGACCCAATCACCTTGAGTGTAGCATTGTTGCCAAATGCTACTGAGCCTAGGTTCTTGAACTTGAGTTTGGTGAATTTCAATTTATCTCCAGTCATGTGTCTGGAGCACCCGCTATCCAACATCCATTGGTCCAAATCTTTATGTTCCTACACATAAAGAGTTTTGTTGATTTGGATCCAATTAGAATTAAGGATAGCCTAAATTGATTTTCACAGCCAAGTCTGTCTCACCCAATTAGGGTTATCAATCACGTTAGCCTTATGGGTTTTTGTGAGACAGGTTTTGAATAGACAGAATTATTTTGAAAAATCATGATTTATTTTGAAAAAGTTAAATTAATTTTGAAAACAATTGGTTTTGAGTTTATTTTGAGAAAGAGTGTTTGAATCTACAATTAACTGAAAATTTGTGTTAGATTCGAATTTGACAAAGAATAATTTGAATTTGAATTTCAGAAATTGGCTTCCATGTCTTGGCGAGGCACTAGGCCTTCTTTGGCCGTAGCCTTATTGGATCATCAACCCTTTCCTTGACAAAGCCTTTTAATGAAATTTCATTTTCAAAATTAATTTTTGAAAAATTCTGGTCTAACTAGTTTGGGTCTTGGATCGGTAGCTTCGGCTAGTTTCACCAGTCTAAAGAGACCAAGTAGTGTATACTTGACCTTATTAGAAGAGGCTTCCCTAACGTACTATCATCTCACCGCCACCCAATACTAGGTTGTTCAAATTTCAGTTAATTGGTTCAGTCCTTAATCTATCCAGTCCTAAGTCTAAGCATGATAAATTGCAGAAAATAAATAAGCAAGCAATCATGCAATTTTACAATAAGAAAAAGAATTTATTTAACTATAAAAATTGTTTTTAAATTGGCTCCCCCTGGACTAAAGCCACGATAATGGTTCGGCAAGATATGAATCTTGTCCTTGGGATCTAATATTGATTTGACCCAGTTTGTTTGTTCAGGCATAGTTTGGGTACCAATGCCTGAATTTTAGGTCTAGACTGATTCAGTACAGCATAGTATGATCTTTGTCTAGACTTGGTTCAATAGCCTAACCCGGATCGATTTAGAACCGACTTATGTTTTCCAAGGATCATGTCAAGACCCTTGGAACCAGAAGTGAATCGTTCTAAAGCTGCTCTAAGGTCCTTGACTTGAGTTTTCAAGGAGGAGTTCTCTTTCTCAAGTTTTTCAACTTGAGTAGAGGTTCCTTCTTGAGCCTTCTCAGTTAAGGATCTAGAGTTAGCTCCCTCTTTCAGGAGTTTTACTTCCTGTCGGAGAGATTCAACTCGGATTTTGGCTTTCGCCAAGTCTCGAGAAAGATAGGCAATTAATTTGGTTAATTGATTTCTAGAAAACCCACTTACAGTGATTTCGCCATCCTCTGAAAACGTGAGCTTTCCGTCTTCCGGCTCCGATTCTGATTCGGCTTCGATTTCTTCCGAGGCCGTCAGTGCGAGCAAGTTTGATTGTGGGGCCTCTTCTTCTTCTTCGGACGAAGATTCGTCCCACGTTGCCTGAAGGGCCTTCTTCTTTCTTGTCTTCTTCGTTTCCTTCATATTGGGGTATTCCGTCTTGTAGTGACCATTCTTTTTGCATTCGTAACAGGTCACATTTGGTTTGGACTTTTCATTTGAATGATCAGCTGGTTCTTCCTTTCTTCGGCTGGCTTTCCTTCTGTTGGTCTGGTTTTTTTAGTTCTTGTAGTAATCCCAGGCTAGCCGAACCAACTTAGGTCGATTTCCTTCGCTGTCTTCTGAGTCTGAGTCTGAATTAGACTTGAGTGCAGGTTGAGGCTTTTTCTTGGTCATTTTTCCAGTTTTACCTGCAACAAAAGCGATGCCTTTCACGGCCAGGGTGCAGTTAATCTGCTCATGCAATTCTAGTTCAGAAAACAACTCATCTAATTTAATTTTAGATAAATCCCTTGAAACTTTGTACGCATCTACCATAGATGCCCACAAAGTATTTCTCGGGAAAGCGTTAAGAGCATACCTGATCAGGTCACGGTTTTCTACCTTGTGACCGATTGTGTGTAGACCGTTCATTAGCTCCTGAATTCTGGCGTGGAGCTGAGCTGCAGATTCGCTATCGTTCATCTTGATTGTATACAGCTTGTTCAGTAGTAGGTCCCTCTTGCTGATTCGGGTGTCGGAGGTTCCTTCGTGCAACTCAATAAGCTTACCCCAGAGTTCCTTTGCACTGTTGAATGGACCCACCCGGTTCAGCTCTTCTTTGGTTAGGCCGCATTGGAGTGTTTGGGTTGCTTTAGCATCAGCTTCAATTTTTCTTTTTAGGGTGATATCCCATTCGGTATAGGATTGTGGTACTCCGTCAGCATTTTTAGGGATTTCCAGACCAGACTGGATTATTATCCACATGTCCACCTGAGTTTTCAGGTGGACCTCCATCCGACTCTTCCAGTAGGAGAAATCCTCCCCACTGAAGAGTGGTGGTCTGGCGGTACTGAAGCCCTCTTGTATGACCATTTAGGATTTACTGAAAAGAGAGAGAAAAACACACGTCCCAAGACTTGGTCTTGGATTAGCAGTGCGGGAAGAAAAAAAAAAGTTATCGAGTGGTGTTGCACCAAACTCGATTAACGATAAAAATTCGATCGAAAAAAAATAAAAAATTATTTCGCAAAAATCCGAAAAACTCTCAAATTGGTAGTTGTACCAAATTTGAGTTCCCCGCTCTGATACCACTTGTTGGATCGAGAGAATACGATAGGGGGGGTGAATATCGTAAAACATTTCGGATTAGAGAAGAGAATGCGTAGCGGAATTTAAGACAAAAACACACGGAACACAATTGTTTTTACTTGGTTCGGAGTCGCGGTCGGCTCCTACTCCAAGGCCCACGGTCCTTGACCGTTTACTGCGGGCAATTCTATAATGCGCAAAGTTTTACAGAGAATTGTACAGTAGTATTGCAGTAAAAGGAATAATTTAACTCTTTGTTACCGATGCCCGGTGTGGATCGTACTTCGGTGCGTAGGGTCGTCATCGGCGCTAGAACCTCGAGATCAGAAGTTTCCATAGCAGAGTGCTTAAGCGAAGAGCGTTGTGGCGTTGGAAAAGTGTGTTCTGAAGCCTTGGGGGTCAAACCCCTTTTATAGTGCACTTGGGGCGCCCTAGACGTTGGGGGCGCCCTCCACGTGCCTCATGATCCGCAAACCCCTATCCGGAACTCGGTCAGCCCTTATCCCTCCAGGATCGGGCTCGGAGTTTGACGGGGGTGCCCGGGACACAGGGGGCGCCCTGCTTGACTTGTTCAACAGGCTTCTCGGCTGACTTGAATTTGATCGCTTCGTTGGCTTGGACCCAGGGCGCCCGAGGCATCCAGGGCACCCGGGACCATGAGGCCGAAGCACTTCTTGCTCAACTGCTCGTTTGGCTTTGACCTTGGGCGCCTAGCCCAGCTGCTGCCCCTCTCCTTTGGGGCGTTCTGAGCTGCAGAAACTCGTTCCTTCGATCCTGCATCCAGGGTTAGTACCAAACATAATAAAGCAAGAATATTAGGTTTATACAGCCTTAGCTGTCTTGGTTCTGACTTTGGGTCTCCCAAATGGAACCCTAGGTCGAACCGACGCCTACTGTTCCCTCGACGGGGAACGCGTCCTCACCTACTCCTCTCAGGAGAGTTTACCTTTTGCCAACCGGCTCCTCCAGTTGGACTTTTGCCCAGCAGTTCTTCGCCAGGTGCCTAGCAGCCCTTCGCCAGGTCTTCGGTACCAAGCAGTCCTTCGCCAGGTGCCTAGCAGTCCTTCGCCAGGTCTTAGATTCCCAGCAGCCCTTCGCCAGGTGCCTAGCAGTCCTTCACCAGGTCTTAGACTCCTGGCAGCCCTTCGCCAGGTCTTCAGGATTTGACCCAGCAGCCCTTCGCCAGGACTTCTTTCTGCACACTTAATGAACACATTAGAATACAAATAATACTTAATTTTTGAACCCTTTGCCAATATCAAAACCCAGATTCAACTTAGGTGCTGCCTGCACCAACAGACTGGTGGCGAGTTGTCAGCCTTAAGTCCTATTTAAGGGGGCTTTGTTTTGGCTGAGACTCTGGGCTAAATATGCTTGGGTAAAGTAGATTAGTAGTCTTTGGTGCTCAGGTGTTGTCAAGGTGATGTGGTGAGGTTTCTCCACCCACAAGGAGTGACAAGGGCTAGCCGGAAGTTATCCGGGGAGTGATCCACCAAAGGATTCTTGGATTAGTCACCCTTAGGGGTGGATACCAAGTAAATCTCTCTTGTTAGCGTTGTTTGTATTCATTATTATTGTTTCCGCTTGCGCAACTAACAACATAGGTACAAGAAGAACCGAAAAGTGCTATTCACCCCCCCTCTAGCAACCGTACAAGATCCAACAATTGGTATCAGAGCGAAGGACCTCTCTTATTGGACTAACCGCCGAGTGAGCACACGCTAGAGGAAGAAAAACAATGGAAGATAAGTTGGGGGAAGACATCTACACTCCACCGCCCTACGACCATGAAAATTTTGCATATTGGAAAGCAAGAATAGAGACATGGTTCGGAATAGAGTGGGATCTTAGGGTTGCTCTTGAAGAACCATTCGAAATTCTGAAGGATAAGCACGGGAAGAAGCTTAGGCCTAGATATTGGAATCAAGAGCAACAAGATCAATCAAAGGCGAATAAGAAGGTAATTGATACATTGATTAATATTTTGCCTAACCATGTTTTGAGTAGTGTAGGGGTATATAAGAATACACATGATCTATGGAAAAAGATAGAAGAATTCCATATAAACTCTACACAAGTTCAAGAGCCCAAAGAGACAAGTCAAACGGTCCAAGAGGACAAAGAAGAAGAAGACTTGCTCACTTCATCAAGTGAGGTGGAAGAATTGAGTGAAAGATCATCCACCTCATCAAGAGAAGAGGAAGAGGTCACCACATCAAGGATTGAGGGGGAGGAGAGACCCATTTCCATGCCGGAACAAGAGGAAGCATCCACTTCATCCAAGGATGAAGAAGAAGTCAACCTAGCCTCCACCTCTACCAAAGCAAAGACCAAGGATCATATCATATGCTTGGATGCAATGAAAAGGGACACTACAAGGACAAGTGTCCAAAGGGTAAGAAAAAGGAGGTACACTCTAAACCTATCTCAATTCAATTAAATTCTAATATGAGTTGTTGGAATGGAGAAGCCCAAGAGAA
This sequence comes from Boesenbergia rotunda, assembly GCA_024364735.1. Lineage (NCBI taxonomy): Eukaryota > Viridiplantae > Streptophyta > Magnoliopsida > Zingiberales > Zingiberaceae > Boesenbergia > Boesenbergia rotunda. Next base: position 90,366 of record JAGFNQ010000356.1, on the reverse strand, counting down.
AAGAAGAAAAATTAGATGCTTCACATGTGGAGAGCTAAAGCACTACCACACCAAGTGTCCAAGAAAAGGAGAGCTAAAAAATTGGGACACTTGAGGAGATGGGAGAAAGAAGAAAGGAAGAAAAGAAGCCCTTATCATGGAGGAACTACAAGGGTAATGGAGGTAATTCCTAACCTTGAGGTAAAATGTAATTCAAATTTAAGTTCATCTATACATGTTAAAAATAGTGTAAATTATCCCTCCATGCATGCCAAAATTAATGAAAATTGCTTACTTGTGCATAGCCATGGTTTTAAATATCATGATAGGAATAGAGATAATAAGGTAGATTATAACCCTAGGAAAAGCATGCATCATTATAGACCTAAGACCTTTGTACCAAAGGATCAAGGCATAAATCCCAAGAAGGGAAGAAATATGTCTAGAAAAATGGATAGGTCTAGGAATGTCCAAAGTGGACATGTGGGCACTAAGGTTAAAAGATTAGAAAGGGAAAATCAAGTCTTGAGGGCAAGGCTTGATACATTGGAAAAGACCCTAGAGAGATTCACGGTTGGATCAAAGGGGTTAGACATGGTGTTGGGTAGTATAAAACCCAACTATGATAGATCGGGTTTGGGATACCGGTCTAGAGTCTCCAATGACAACAAAAAAAAGTATGTTGGGGAAGCATACAATTATTACAAGAAGGAGAAATCCAAAAATGGCAAGGGGGTGCCATCAATAGGTAAAAAGAATGACTTAACCAAGGACAATGTGTCCAAGGTTAAGAAGGTTAGATTTGTAGACCAAGAATCACCGGAGGCTCACCGGTGTGGCCTAGTGTGGATTGAGTCACCTAGGGAGGTGGCTAAGGCTAAGAGCTCAAGGGGGAGCTCTAGGAGCCTTTGGGATTCATGGTAAATGGATCTCAAGAGATGGGTTCTCTAGGAAGTCTAGGTGGACTAGGAAATGTGCCAAAAAGTTTGGAAAACTTGGGTAAGTCTTAATCCTAGGAAATTGGCACATTAAAAAGGAGCTTCATAGAGAAAAGGATGAAAATAGGCTTATATTTGATAAACTTAGGATTTAATGTGTAAACACCATATAATTCAGTGCTAGAAATGTATTATGGTCAGAAATTAGAAGATATATCAAGGAGAGGCCTGAATTACGACTTTTGGGATAGGCTAAAATGATATACTTTAGGAAGAATGGAATTTCATGCCAATCTTGGGATCTGGAGTACATTTATTTGGAAACATATTTTTCCCAAGTAGGCATAGGCTCCGAAATTTCAGATTTTTTGGAGATTTATGGAATTAACTAGGCATTTCTGAAATTGGCCTGAAAACCTAAATTCAGGTATCAGTCGACTGCCCAGTATCAGTCGACCGCCCTGGGGGGCAGTTGACTGATCCGAGTAATTTCAGCCTTGGGACCATTCTGTTCGATTTACCAGTCAACTGCCCATGGGGCAGTCGACTGATCCGTAGGTTCAAGGATAAAGGGCATTTTGGATACTGAAAAATTATAAAATTGGATTATAGGATATGGCTTTGGATTAAAATTCTTGATTATGATTTTATATTCCTTGAATAAAGTGTTATCCCATGATTTAATAAGGTTTTATTGATATCTTAAAAATCAAGGAAGATTGATAAGTTTCCATATAAATCTAGGATTAAGAAATAAAAAGGGGGAAAGTTGAAGACAATTCCATGTGTCAAATTATGATGGTTAGTTTTGGCAAACACATGGAATTATTGATGGATTTGAAAATTGATACCAAATGCCAAATTTTTTTTGGAAAATAAAGGATGTACCAAAAGTCAAGCACATTTGTATTCTTCATGAAATCATATTTTTTAAGGATAGGATATATCCTAGCAAATGTGCTTGCAAATTTTTAGATTTTTTCAGGTTTTCTAGGATTTTCTAGAGGGTTCTAGGGTAGAAAACTTGGGTTGTTGAGTTAGGATTAACTTGACAAAAGAAAGGTTGTGATGTTAAGTTGGGGTAAAAACTTAACTTGAGTCTATGGTGTTAAAATGGGTAGAACTTAACCTTGGAAAATTAAAAATTGGGAGAAAATATAGGTTAAGGGGGAGGTTGCCTTAATTTTCATAGAAAATTTTAGATTTTATGTCAAACTTGGGAATGGTGATAGATATATGGTGAAATGTATTTCTCCCAAGTAGGTATGGGTACCACAAACTTCTCCACAAAATTTAAGAATTTTTGAAGATCTGTGGAATTAGTTATGCATATCTGAATTTGGGGTCAGAAATGTTGAAAAATTGATTTTCAGAGTATCAGTCGACTGCCCTGGGGGGCAATCGACTGGTCAAGGCTGATTTTTGTATCAGCATCTGAAAAGGTGTCCAAATGGTGGAAAACAAGTGTATGGGGGCTAGTACAATGTGTTTATGACTAGTAGGGATTAAAAGAACCAATGATTGGGATATTGTTGGGTTCTTTTTGATGTTAGGCAAAGGGGAGAAGTGTTGGGTTTAATTTGGGAAACCAAACACACCTTTGCAAGAAACCCTAGGTTTAGGGGGAGCTAAGATAAAGGGGGAGCATGGTTGCTCCATTCTTGGCGTAAGGGGAACCTAGGAGAGGTTCTTAAAAAGCCTTTGTAAGTCCAATGTAGGAGGAGCTTTGGAGAAGCTTTAAAAAAGTACGTTTTGGTGAAAGACCTAACTTGGAGGGTTAAGTGTGGGAAAATTCCTAACTTGGGGAGGTTATTAGATGTATGGGATGCCTTGGGATAGGATCCATGTTTGCATTGCATATACATTGGCGGTGTAAGTCCAAGATGGAGTCTTGGCAACGTAAGTCCAAATGTTTGTTTTAGCATTGTTATTGCTATTCTCTACTATTTGTTTTCCCTAACTTAAACATATTGCCAAACATAAAAAAGGAGAAGATTGTTGAGGCAATCTGTGATTCGGAGTGATCATGAGTTTTGATGTTTGGGCAAAGGGTTTAAGTTAGGTTTTCCCTTGTGATATAATATGTGTAATTGAGTGTGCAGGATTGCAAGTTTACACATATTGACTTAGCTAGACGGCTTCGGTATGGTGAAGAGTTGCATGGAGACAAGCTGGAAGCTTGTGTGCACCCGAGGGACCTTGGTATAGCAGGGATGATGAGCCGAGGGGCGTGGACTTCGAGGCGTACGTGAAGGATGACATGGAGACAAGCTGGAGGCTTGTGTGCATCTGAGGGACAAGGGTCGAAGATGAAGAGGACATGAAGGAAATAGTCAAGGTTGCTGGTGAAGAGTCAGCAAAGTCATAAAGGGACGAGAGCCGAGGGAAGATGACTCCAAGGGCAAGCTGAGAAGTGGACTTCAAAGGGCACACGTGAAGGGTGGCATAGAGGCAAGTCGAGGACTTGCGTGCGCATCCGAGGGACGATAGCCGCTGGAAGAAGACTTCAAGGAGCAAGCCAAGGGAGTATGCTTGAAGGCACATGTCAACGAGAGTCAATAGAGTGAGGAAGAGTGTTTGTAGAGGCTGGGCAGTCGACTGGTATTATAATAGTCAACTGCCAGCACAAACAAAAACTCACAATATGTTCTGGACCCTGGACCAATCGACTGCCCTAGGGCAGTCGACTGGCAGCAGCCAAAATTCGAACGTTAGGCGTGTAACGGTCGAATTTTGTTGGGGGCAGTCGACTGGTGGCGAGTTGTCAGCCTTAAGTCCTATTTAAGGGGGCTTCGTTTTGGCTGAGACTCTGGGCGAAATCTGCTTGGGTAAAGTAGATTAGTAGCCTTAGGTGCTTAGGTGTTGTCAAGGTACTGTGGTGAGGTTTCTCCACCCACAAGGAGCGACAAGGGCTAGCCGGAGGTTATCCGGGGAGTGATCCACCGAAGGATTCTTGGATTAGTCACCCTTAAGGGTGGATACCAAGTAAATCTCTCTTGTTAGCGTTGTTTGTATTCATTATTATTGTTTCCACTTGCGCAACTAACAACGTAGGTACAAGAAGAACCAAAAAGTACTATTCACCCCCCTCTAGCAACCGTACAAGATCAAACATAAGCATGTGCCTCTGGAGGCATGACAGGCTCGAGGAAGAGGCAACCAAGAGGCGATTCGAACTAGGGCACGAAAATTGGCTCTGGCGATCAGGCGTAGTTCGGTGATTGGAAAGGAAGTCGAGAAGAGGGAAAGGAAAAGGACAGACCCGGACAATGCGAAGAAGAGACGAAATGGTGGCATAAGGCGAAATGCTCGCTCCCACCAGCCCGCCCCAGGACCAACACAGAGGAGGTAAATTGCGAAACGCTCGCCCCCAGCACCCTCACCAACCCGTCCCAGGACCAACACGGAGGAGGTAAATCACAGTGAATGGAAAGGCAAGAGGCTGGGAGAGAGATTTTTTACGCAGGGTGCAGGGATTACGTCTCACCAACCCCGTAGCTCGAACTCAAGACCTTTAGTGGCAATCTACCAGCCCCTTACCATCTCAGCTATGCCCATGGAGGCAAAGAAGAGAGGAAATGGATAGGAATTTAAGTGGTTGGTTATTTGTAAAAAACCCCCTCCAGATCAAATAAATTCCAAAATCAGCCCTAAGTTTAGGATTTTTTAAGCACTCCTCCCCCAAGAGTTTCAGGTTAAGCCTAATTAAACCCTTAATTTATGGTATTTTACATACTCATAATATGCATTAGTCGACTGATATTTAAAATGAAGTCTACAATTCAGTTCAAGTCTAGCATTCGTCTAAAAAGAAAAAGGATTGTGTTTGAAGGTGGAGCTCCCATCTCAAGCTAAACTTTTCGGCAATTTACCAAATGGCGCACCTGAGAATTGGTATTTACCAAAAGGTGTACCATGGTTTCATTTTTACCAAAGGGCGTATTGATTTTAGTGAACTTCCATTTATACCCCTTTCGCCAAAAAAAGTCTTTCTCTTTCTCTTTCTCAGTAACAAATCCCGAGGCAATGGAATCTGCTTTTTCAGATTTGTCATTTTAAAATAATATATTTAGGAATCGGCTAAAAAACGTAAGGTAAAGAAAGAAAAATTATTTCCATTAACGAAAGTTATCTTCCAACTGATTTTAAAAATTTAGAGTGATAAATTTTTATATTTGATTTATATAAATTAATATATTAAATAATATTTAATAAATATATTAATATATAACAATGATTTAAAATTTAAAAAAGTGTGAAATCTTTTATTTCAGATCAAGCGTGGGCCTGAAATAAAAGATTTCAGGCCCAACGTGGGCCTGAAATAGAAATATTTCAGGCCCAGCGTGGGCCTGAAACAAAAGATTTCAGGCCCTGTGTCGGCTTGAAATCATGTGTTATGATAGGATTTTTTACGTAGGTCTGAAACATAAAGAAACATCTCTTTATTTTTGAAATCACAATAAAAATCACTGAGAAAGATTACTTTATGTGAGAAATTCTAATTAATATAAAATGTACATTATATTAAAAATGAACTTTTATATATATATATATATATATATATATATATATATGTATATATATATAAAGGAAAAGCAACTTCAGGTTCAGGGCCTGAAATCAATTGATTTCAGGCCTTGAGCAGGGCCTGAAATCTTGATTTCAGACCCTGCTTGATTATATAAAATTAATAAATATAAAAAAATAATTAATATACATAATGATATATATTGATTGGCAAAATTAAAGATATAAGGATGATTTACTAAAACAAGCTATGATTCTACATTATTGTTATATCGTTTTGTGCCAACTGATACAGTATGAGAACATCGGTGGGTTTTGACCAAAACCCACTGATGGACCTCCCATATCTAGATTTCTGAAAACTCTATATCAATAAACAGGGTTGACCTAGGAGAAGATGTTTTAAGTGTCCAAACATCTATACACTCTATATCACCAATGCAATAGGAGTAGTTTAGAAATATCAGTGGGTTTTGATCAAAATCCACTGATGGACCTACCATATCTGAATTTCTAAAAACTCCATATGAATAGAGAGGGTAGAGGTTGGAGATGATGTTTTAGGTGTCCAAACATCTATATATTAAGTATCACCAATGTAATAGGAGTAGTTTAGCCATATCAGTGGGTTTTGGTCAAAACTCATTGATAATTCTAAACTACTCCTATTGCATTGGTGATATAGAGTGTATAGATGTTTGGACACCTAAAACATCTTCTCCTATCTCTAACCTCTCTATTCATATGGAGTTTTCAGAAATCCAGATATGGGAGGTCCATCAGTGGGTTTTGGTCAAAACCCACTGATATTTCTAAACTACTCCTATTGCATTGGTGATATAGAGTGTATAGATGTTTGGACATCTAAAACATCTTCTCCTAGGTCAACCCTGTCTATTGATATAAGGTTTTCAGAAATCCAGATATGGGAGGTCCATCAGTGGGTTTTGGTCAAAACTCACTGATGTTCTCATACTGTATCAGTTGGCACAGAACGATATAATAATAATGTAGAATCATAGCTTATTTTAGTAAATCATCCTTATATCTTTAATTTTGTCAATCAATATATATTATTATGTCTATTAATTATTTTTTTATATTTATTAATTTTATATACCAAGCAGGGCCTGAAATCAAGATTTCAGGCCCTGAACCTGAAGTTGCTTTTCCTTTATATATTTATATATATATATATATATATATATATATATATATATATATATATATATATATATATATATATATAAAAGTTCGTTTTTAATATAATGTACGTTTTATATTAATTAGAATTTCTCACGTAAAGTAATCTTTCTCAGTGATTTTTATTGTGATTTCAAAAATATAAAGAGTTGTTTCTTTATGTTTCAGGCCTACGTAAAAAACCCTATTATAACACATAATTTCAAGCCGACACAGGGCCTGAAATCTTTTGTTTCAGGCCCACGCTGGGCCTGAAATATTTCTATTTTAGGCCCACGCTTGGCCTGGAATCTTTTATTTCAGGCCCAACGTGGGCCTGAAATCTCACGCTTAATCTGAAATAAAAAATTTCAAACTTTTTTAAATTTTAAATCTTTGTTATATATTAATATATTTATTAAATATTATTTAATATATTAATTTATATTAATCAAATATAAAAATTCATCACTTTAAATTTTTAAAATCAGTTGGAAGATAACTTTCGTTAATGGAAATAATTTTTCTTTCTTTACCTTACGTTTATTAGCCGATTCCTAAATATATTATTTTAAAATGACAAATCTGAAAAAGCAGATTCCGTTATCTCGGGATTTGTTACTGAGAAAGAGAAAGAGAAAGAGAAAGAGAAAGACTTTTTTTGGCGGAAGGGGTATAAACGGAAGTTCACTAAAATGAATACGTCCTTTGGTAAAAATGAAACCATGGTACACTTTTTGGTAAATACCAATTCTCAAGTGCGCTCTTTGGTAAATTGCCGTAAACTTTTCGTGTTATGTTCTTGTTGAGAAGTTCTTAAGCTCAAGATCCATCATTGGTGAAAGCATTTGAAGAAGAAGTAGTCAAATCCCTCAAGAAATTCATTGTACCTTCTTCGTTCTTCATTTTTCAAGTGTGTAGTGTAATATTGTTATAAGAGATTTCTCCGTCTATAAATGATAATTGAGAGAGAGAAGATTTACTGATAGTAGATCATTAATTAGGATTTGTCTCTTTAATAAGAAAATACCAGGTAATATCAAGGTGTTGTGCGTGCGGCATCGAGTTTGATTCAAATATTTCAATGCGCATTCGAACGACAAACCCGCAATAGCACGAGACGAAGCGATCGGAGTTATTCATCACTCCCTCGCTTTAGCTCGCAAGGTCCTAACATAATAGACACTATTTCATGATATATTTGCAACTTATATATTATATTACATATTTTACATTTAACTAGATTAACTATTTATTATCACAATTAAATATTATTATATTTATAAACAATTGAGTCATCTATGATTAAACTTGTTTAGTTCAAACCAAAATCATAAAAAATGCAAGTCAAGTTGTGTTGTGTAAAAATGTTGTGCTCCAAAGTAAAAGTTTTGTGGACCAATAAAGTCAGTAACTTGGACGAGATGATAGGATTTGGAAGGAGTAAAGATAGAGAGAAAAGACAAGCCAACTCAAGGGCTTAGCTGTATAAACAATTCAATTGGTCAAGCAAACTAGACCAAGTAGGCAAAATAAACTTAGCTAATTAAACACGATAAATTAAGTGGATTGCACAAATTTTTCAAATCAAGCAGGTTAAATTAAAATTTTTATTTACAATTGTAAATAATTATAAATTATTTTTAAATATTTTTATATAAGTTTATAAATCAAACTACAAAATCTATTTTTATATTCTATTTCTTCTTTATTTTTTACTATTTTTATACAATTTTACAAACCAAATATAAGATATATTTTTATTCTATTCCTACTTTATTTATTTTCATTAGCCATTTTAAAAAAAAAAACATATATATAGAGTTCTTATTTTACGACAAAAAATAGTTGTTAATCCATAGACCATATTGATTCATGATGGTAGACTAACACGCAGACATGCGGTGGCTATGACTAACATGTTTCCATGCCAACGTTACCACAATCATAATGATTATTATTATTGAGAATATTAATTATTGTAGGACTCAACTCAAAGTTAGGTCAGCTCGACCAAAGGTCGTGCTCGGGTCAAGCCAGTCCGACTTAAGACCGAGCTTGGGTCAATTTGACTTACGAGTGGCTCATCAACCATCAAACAAAATATTATAGGTTGGAATTCAATTCAAAAAAATTATTGAACACGTTCAGATTGAATTTGTTAATTTCGAATAGGAATCAAACATTTTTAGAACCAACTCGAAAAACTCACTAATCGGTTCATTCATTTACACCTCTGATGCGTACACATTCTTAGGACGTGGGGCGATGTACGAATAGTATGACGAAGTGCACGGTAAAATCTTCTCCCATTCAGATCCGGCTGTCATAATAAAAGGATGCAGATATAGACGAGTACAGATAGGCGAGGTTTTTGTTTTTTCTTTCCTGTGCTAGCTTAGCTACTTTCCAGGTTGTTCTTTCGTTTTGTCCCTGCGCCTGACTTGAGTGTCCGAGAGATTTCGCCAAAGTCGGTCTTCACCTCCGTTGTGATTCCTTTCGGTGTTAACAACTTCCCATTTGGTTTGCTAGCTGTGGGGAGTGTCCTAGGCCTAGCGCCGGGGGTGTTAGCATCAATTATTATGTCTGCTTTCAGTCTAGCTCAAGTCACCATTAAGGACGATAGCATTTTCCAAGCATCAATTGTTAATAATTTCAACATTCTGAAAGTTGGCAATGTTGCCAGGAAGATGGGTTGATGCAACTCCTTTTGAAATTTTAGCAATACTTCGATGGTGTAAACTTTCTGACGACTAGTAGCATAAGTTTTGGTTTGAGAATGTGATGAAACTATCATTCAAAACACGAGAATATGAGATTTTTCAAGTTCATGTTATGGAATTTTTGCTGAGCTTGATTTATGAATGTCTGTATTCTACTCACCAGTGGAAAAAATAAAATATAAAGATTGTGACAGGAGTATCTTTATTCAATTTGTTCAAACCTTCCCACTCGAAATATACAGCCTTACAGAGTTACAGTTATATCCAAATCTGGAACATCTAATTAGGTACTGCGCTGCAGTGGCCATATATTGAGAGAGAGATAACCTGACATGAACAAACTAGGGTGATGGAGACCTGATGCTAACCCTAGCTTTCCTCTCCAAAAATGTTGGTTTCACAGGAGTCGAAGATATCTCAGCCCTGCAAGTCAGCATGGCCACTATTTCAGACATTGGAGGCCTCGAGTCTGGGTGTGGCTGAAGGCACAGTAGAGCAATTTGGCACACCTGCAACACTTCTTTCTCCACTGCTCCTTCTAGTAATTTTGTATCCACTATGTCGTTCAGCCTTGATCCTTCATATAGCTTCCATGTCTGCAAAATCAATGTGATTTTTTTTACTATTTCTTTTGGTTTGTTTGTATAGACTTCAATATGGAAACAGATTCAGATATGAGGAAGAATTACATATTCTGGAAGATATTGCATCTCGATTGGAAGAGAAAGGTCTGTGTTGGTTCTGCAACAGATGATCTCCAGCACAATAACACCGAAGCTATAGATGTCGGCTTTTGCTGAAAGCTCTCCTCTCATAGCATATTCAGGTGCACAATACCCTCTGAATTTATTTGGAAGACAATGTTTGAAATGAACTTTCATTTCTCAAGTTGATCAGTGTGCAAAATGTAAATATATGATTTTTGAATTGTAAGTTGATTTAAGGTTTTGTGTTTATTAATTATGTGGTCTTTTGTTTATTAAATCCCATATATTAGGGGGTCCCCAATATATGTTGATTTTTTTTACCTACAACATGCAAATTAACTTACAGAGTTCCTGCAAATCTAGTGCTGAGATAAGTTTGATCCTCCGGGAAGAACTTGGCCAAACCGAAATCGCTGATCTTAGGTTGAAATTTCTCATCGAGGAGGATGTTGCTGGCCTTGATATCTCTATGAACAATCCTCAAGTTGGAGTCCTCATGCAGGTACTGTAATCCTCGCGCGATTCCTACAATGATTTGGAATCGCGTCTTCCAGTCTAAACATACCTCGCTCTTTCCTGTTCCATTACCAGCATGTTAAAATGATGAGTGAGTATGATACGAGCAAGCAAAGCAATCGATGGTCTCTTGGAAAATTTAGTAAAACCAGATATGATTTTGTTCAAGCTTCCATTGGTCATGTACTCGTAGACAAGCAGGCGCTGGGAACCTTCTGAGCAGCATCCGACAAGGCGAACGAGATTCTTATGTTGGATGCTCGTCAGCATTCTGACCTCCGCGAGGAACTCCGACTCGCCTTGCTGAGATTTCCCGACACTTAGCTGCTTCACTGCAATGATTCTTCCATCATCTAATACTCCCTGTTATCAATACATAACTTGAACATATAGGGGAGCTGCATAGAGCCCAATAACAGAAAAAAGAAAAGAAAAGAAAGAAGTTAGATCAACCTTATAGACTGGTCCAAATCCGCCACCACCTAGTTGGTTCTTGGGTTGGAAATCCTTTGTTGCTTTCTTCAAAGTTCGATAACTGAAGTAAGAAATCGTCCGAAGATTGCCACTGAATGAATTAGGCACTGCAATTTAATAGAAACAAAAACTCATTTATCATTTGTTCTTTAATTTATTGGTTTCAGGTTTTAATTCACAGATGATGAAGAAGATGAGGATGGAGTTTACCATGAGGGCCTTGGGTGGAGTTGACTATCTTCCATAAGGGGGCCTTCTTCTTCCTGTACCTCCAGCAAAACGCCATCTAGAGCAAAACTAACAAGCGAATTGGCACATGGAAAGAGGAGAAATGGATGGTGCTTGTTGGATTGGAGATGCAAACTCTGGAGCGATCTCAGGTTCAATCATTATAAAAACATTGAATATGACATTTCTTTTTATATGTTGGATATAATACAATTTACGAGTACTTTGTAAAAGCCGGCGCAGCGTCATTCTGTTGGATCCGAAGCAGAATATGTTCTCTTAATTCTCATGGATTAATTAAGAGGTCGTTGGAAACAAGGAGGGGGTGGCAAATGCTGTGGGGCGACTTCAACCAAGACGAGCTTGAAGCTTCTTGAGATCAAACTGATCTAATAACAAGATAATAAATCTCTCCTTAATTACCGTCATAAATTATTATTGATCCTCCGGACGGAAACAATTGGGCAAATTCCCCAAGTAATAAACTACAATAAATTATCTAACCTTGCTGGTAAAGTTCTAAAATGTTCAAATCATCCAGATTAATAATTTTCATAATTTATCTCCGCCGTGAGACGGATTAGCAAAGGTGCTGGGATGATCGAATTATCTTTTATCACCTTAAAATATCCAAATCAAGAATTTTAATTTCAAAACTATCAAATAATATATTCAATATCATTTTTTCCCCTATTACTATTCCTAATCAATGATTACAATCTATTCAAGATACTATTCATCAATTTATCAGTGTAGTAAAATCGTAATCAATTGTTATACTATAGTATTTGATTAAAAAATATTTTTTGTCTTGAAAAAATCAATATTCTCAATATAGTCTATCAAATTGATATTTGAAGATATACATATAATCAAGAAAATTAAATAAGCACATAGAACCTAATTTCATATCATTCTAAATTCTCTAACTCTATCCGTTAGTTCCGAACAAAATCGGGTCATATATATATTTTGAGAATAATAATTTTTTTAATAAAAATCCAAATGGGTACCTATTTATAGGCGTCAGAAGTTTGCAGTGATTGGCTCTCTTGATTTGCTCATCCCTTGTTCTATAACCTACTAACCATCCTACATACTTAACTCATTTATGTTAATTTTAATTTTAATTTTAAAATAAAAAATGTATTAACAAGAATTATATTTGCTAAGACTGGGATGAAGGATTCTCTTCTTAGAATAGATTTTGAGTAAAATGAGATATTTCTTAGAATGAATCATTTTATTTTTAATTATTCATTCAAATTTTCAAATAGTGGTATAAAACGTAAAAGAATGAATCATTTGAGTTCTATTATATTCATGCTGACCGAATGCAATTTTAATGAAAGGGATAAAACTCAATTGTAATAATAAAATTGCAAAAGGTATGGATTACCTACACTATGGGGAATTATTCAAATTATACTTTATTCAAATTTAAGATCATTCCATCCGCTAATACTTCAATTTCTAATTAATGTAATCATCATGTCCTCACCGACTCACGGGATGGACTGATAGTTACACGTACGATATTATCATCTTAAAATTTGAAGGTCAAAATCTAACAAATCAGTGTGCTCATCCTTTCTACGCCCTAATCACAGCATCCAAACTAGTAATCTTCGTGATTTACCTCTTTCGTATTAATCCTGAAATGGATTAACGGGGGTGATGGAGATGAATAAATCCCCTTTTATCACCTATGCTACCTCTAATGTATCATCATCATTTGTGTCTATGAATATCATAACTATGATAAATAATATTATTTAAAAAAATCATATTTTATTTTGAAATATGTAAAGCTCAAATCTTTATATTTATTTTTGAATGAGAAGCTTAATTTTGTGGGACTTAAAATATTCTCTTCACTGCAAAAATATAACAATATATTTTTGAATTATTAAAATTATCTTCCTTTGAATTATTACTCTTTGTAACTCATAAAGTAATCAATTGCTCCCTCAAAAATCTCATGTTCACAGAAAAATAACAATGCTACATTATAAAACGAGTAAAAACAGTTTTAAAAAACTACAAGATTTTCAAACTCCACCCTCAAACTATAAACTCGTACACTCTAACATGATTTACTTTAGAGATGTTACTTATTATTATCAATTTTAACAATAATAATAAACACATCAATGCAATTTTTAAAACCTACATATGTGCTAAGAAAGAGAGCCATTTGGATACGCTACCAATGAAAAATTTCATAAGACCAGGCTAATCATTTTATTAGAATTAGTCGGTTCAAAAAATTAAATACTTGATGTCAACTTTAAAAACAAAAACAACCAACATATCTCGTCAATTTTTCTGCTACGTACATTAGAAACTCATTGTCCCCTATTGGTGCAATCATCCTTGGGTCAAGATTTACTAGTTTGACTAAGCTTGGGTTGGTCTAAGCTTGAGTTTCGATGTTTGATAATATATGAGAGAGAAGTCAAGTCAAGTAGGTTAAGAGAGGACTGGATACTTGACTAGAAAAATTCTAATTGAAGGTTAGGCAACAGAAATTCCTAACTTAACGGTTAGGTAAGAGAAAGCCCTAATTGAATATTAGATAACTAAAAGTCATAACTGGAGGTTAGGCAACGGAAAGTCCTAACTGGAGGTTAAGCAGTGAAAATTCTGTTAAATACTGAATTTTAGAGGATAATTTGAAATTTAGGTGCTTAGTTGTAATTTTTCGAACTTGGTGGGTTTAGTTGCAAAATGCCAAAAGTAAATATAAACCCTAAATCTTCCTTGTATATTCCTATTCCCATATCAGTTTTTCCCGATTCCCTTTCATCTCTGCTGACGCTGCAAGAGCGGTTCACCTCGACGTCGGTTCCCTCATCGCGCGTCGCTACCACCTCCCTTTCTTCTTCGTTTTCTTCGTCTGCTCCGACACCCATGAATAGGAAGACACACTCGTTTTCCTAATTTCGCCGCCGCAAGCCCTAGCCGCCGCGCTCTCTGTTCTTCTTCTCCTCCTTGTTCTTCTTCTCCGTCTGGTTCAGCGCACACGAAGGAGGAGCTGCGAGACCCTAGCCAACGTTGCTGCCGTGAGTCGATGAAGTGTTGCCTTATTCTTGTTTTCCGTCCTTGGTTTTTCTCTCTGGCTGAAATCAAGGTAAGGGTTGAATTTAATAAAAATTGAGTATAGGAATTAACTTAGTGTTGTTGATTCGAATCTGTTCAGTTGTAAGAAGATCTATGTTTTAATTTGGGGCTACCCTGTTTCGGATTTGTTGTTGTCGTGGAGTGTAGGTGTATAGTTTTATTGTTTTGGTTTGAATGTGCATAGGAGCTGGGTGGTTTGGATTAGTAGGTGTTTAGTTTGGAGTTGAATTTGATTTGGATCACTAAAAGGAAATGTTTATGAACTTCTACAATAGCTAAAAGATGTCATTGATACAGGACCTTGATTCGGACTCGTTCGGTTGATCGTGGAAGGTCCTCGTTTACGAACTTCTACAATTATAAGGCGGGTACTTCTCATTTGTACTCGAGTAGTTTCTTTTACCTTAAAACATGAGTATTTTATATTTAGTAGGTTGCTTGACCTTTTTCCTTGTCGTTTGTTATTTTAACATCGCCGTTGATACTTTTTCTTCGTTGATCCTCGAGTATTCCCAATTTGTATCCGTACAACCCTCTATTGGTTTTCTATTCTATAAGGTACCGCTTGTACGCGAGTACTTAGAGGTCCATTATACACAAATAGGTTTATTTGGCATTAGAAATATCCTACCTAGTAGTGTAGGTGCATAATCGTTGGTTTTTCGATTTCTGGTTGGTTGTATCGATGCATGTTTTACTTGTTGGATTTTGTTGCATCGTTGTTTCTCCGGCTGATTGTGCAGCTCGTAGCATGCACCATATCTGCACGTTGCATACTAACGACTGTTGGGCTTACATTTGGTTAAGCCATCGTTAGTCATGTTGTTGCTCGATTCACTCAACCACTTATTGTCGTGGTAGTTGTTAGGGTGCGAGCATCTGTCATGTTATGCCAAACTGTGACACCCTCACCGTTGTTTTTCGAGGGATATTAATTGTAGCTATTGATAGCTCCCCCTAGGTATAAGGGTCTGGAGTGTATGCTCCCCAGCATCATGTCCACTCAACCACACATTCTGTGGTATTTGTTGTTGGAGTACGTACAGTTGTCACAACTCTACCCACTCGGTCACACAGATGGGATGTGTTGGCGGCTTGACTGGCGTCAGGGGTGACACATGTCATTGCATCATGTGCATACGTATTTCGTTTATGCATTTTTCCTGTGATTGTTGCATTTATATGAGCTATGGTTGTTGCACTTGATTGATATGCATGTATATCTTGGTTTTATTATTGATGTGTTGTTATATACATGCTTAGTTGTTATTCGGATTTTATACCCTGTCGTTTTACATATGTTATGCATGTTTAGGTGATTCTATATTCCATATGGACTATACCCTGTTGTTTCTCTACTTATTTTATCTTTTATTATGTCATGCTTATTGTCTACTCATATACCCACAGAGTCTGCCCGGACTCACCACTCCTGCTTCTCTTTTTCTTTCAGATAACAGGTAGTTGCGTTTCTTGGAGCCAGGAGAGGATCCAGTTGCCAGTTCCCAGAGTTAGTTATTTTTCCGTATTTGGTTTAGTTGTTTTGTTTTCAGTACTTGGTAAAGTTGTATTTTATTCGTTATTGGGTTTTGTCGTTATCAGAGGCATTTGAGTTCTATTTTGGATTGTAGTTTCATTTTATGTTTAAGGTGGCTGAGCCACCCGTTATCTTATAACTGCGTGGTTGTGTTTATCTTCTATGTTTTGTGATACTAGCCGCTTGTGGCTAAGTTATATGGTGAGATATTATGTATATTTGCCCCATATTATCCGTCGTACAGGGGAGATGCTGCCCGATTTTCGAGTAAGCATGTGCCTCTAGGGGCGTGGCAATTTTTGATATCAGAGCCAGGTTTGCGAGTTCCTTTGGGATTTGTGGATTTTTTTTTATGATGTTATTTTTGGTGTATTATTAAAGCGTCAGTTTGTTGAAGTTTTTGTGATGTTTTGGTGTCTGTGTGTTTACGGAGTTGTTTCACGAGGTCTATCTGTATTTTACGGATTGATATATTTTTGCGGAGTCATTTTCTTGACATGGTTATGTTTTGGGATTTGGCGACGACGGACTTCTCCCGATGACTAGTAAGTAAGGTATATTTTTGGTGATTTTTCTATCCATTGTATACATTACTTTATTTATAGGCATATGCTAGCTAATTTGGATAGCATGCTTTACCTATACCCGACTACTAGGTATTCTTTGGACATGTATATTTTTCTCATGAAATGTCTCTTTCCCCTTAATTTAAATTGTGTTGGAAAAGTTCTCTGGCAACACAGATCTGAATAGAGATGGAGTCTTGAGTCTTATAAATGTAATTCAATAGGTTATGACATCTTTTTAAGGATTAAGTGTCCTTGGCAAACGCTCAGGAAACCATGTAATTTTCTCTACCATTCCCTTTCATTTTACTATTTTTGGAATAATATATGTATTATGTTGAGTTAAAAAAAATACAATTATGGTGAATGGTCATAAATGTAGCGATAGTTGTGATCGAAAAGACATTTTCTGTTGAATAATTGGGTGTCAAACTCATGGTGGACATAATGATTGTGTTGGTGCAGACAACACCCAAGTCGAACCTGTGTTTTGATAATGACAAAGGGTTCAAAAGTTAAGATATAATGTTGATCTAACACATTTACTAAGTGTACAGGAAAAGAAGCCTAGGTACACTAGGCACGAAGTCCTGGTCGAGGACTGGGCACGAAGCCCTGGCAAGGAGCTGGACACCGAAGACCTGCTCGGAAGGTGGGCACGAAGTCCTAGTCGAGAACTGGGCACGAAGCCCTGGCAAGAAGCTGGGCTCCGAAGACCTGCTCGGAAGGTGGGCACGAAGACCTGGTCAGGTGCATCGGGCAAAAGTCCAACCGAAGGAGCCGGTTGGCAAAAGGTAAACTCTCCTGAGAGGAGTAGGTGAGGACGCGTTCCCCATCGAGGGAACAGTAGGCGTCGGCTCGACTTAGGGCTCCATTTTGGAGACTCAAAGTCAGAACCAAGACAGCTACGGCTGTAAAACTCACTAACATGCTTGCTTTGTTTTGTTTGGTACTAACCCTGGATGCAGGACTGAAGAAATGAGTTTCTGCAGCTCAGAACACCCCAAAGGAGAGGGGCAGCAGCTGGGCAAGGCGCCCCGGAGGTCCCGAGCGCCCCCAAGGTGAAGGCAAGACAAGCTAAGCAAGTAATTCTTCGGAAGCTCACTGGGGAGGGCACCCCCGTGCTCCCGGGCGCCCCGGATGCTCCGGGCGCCCTGGGTCCAAGCCAACGAAGCAGATAGAGTTTGAGCCAGCGAGAAGCCGGCAGACCGAGTCAACCCGGGCGCCCCTGCTTCCCGGGCGCCCCCGTCAAACCTCGAGCCCGATCCTTGAGGGATAAGAGCTGACCGAGATTGTTGCGGATCCAGGGCCACGTAGAGGTCGCCCCCAACGTCCAGGGCGCCCCCAGGACTGCTATAAATAGCCCTCGACCCCCAAGGCTTCTAAACACAGTTTTCCAACGCTAATACGCTCTTCGACTCAAGCGCTCAACTCTGGAAACCTTCCATCTCGAGATTCTAGCGCCGACGACGACCCTACGCACCGAAGAACGATCTACACCGGGCGTCGGTAACGAAGAGTTAATTTTTAATTGTACTTTTATTGCACTACTACTGTATATCTTCTTGTAATTATTTGCGCGATTATAGTATTGCTGCAGTAAACGGTCAACGACCGTGGGCCTTGGAGGAGGAGCCGACCGCGACTCCGAACCAAGTAAATCCTTGTGTACGTGCTCATGTTTGTGTTTTTAATTTCCGCTGCTCATTCTCTTTACGAATCCGAAAACGCTTTACGATATTCACCCCCCTCTATCGTTCTTCTCGATCTAACAAGTGGTATCAGAGCGGGGAAGCTCAAATTTGGTGCAACCACCAATTTGAGAGTTTTTTTCGGATTTCTTTTTATTTTATTTTATTTTTTTCTTTCCCCTCGAATTTTTCATCGTTAATCGAGGTTGGTGCAACACCCCTCGATAAATATTATTTTTCTTCCCGCACTATTAATCCAAGACCAAGTCTTGGGACATTTCTTTCATTTTTTAATCTTATTTTTAGATAAATGGCCATGCAAGAAGGATTCAGCACAGCCAGACCACCACTTTTTAGTGGGGAGGACTTCTCCTACTGGAAAAGTCGAATGGAGGTCCACCTGAAAACTCAGGTGGACATGTGGATAATCATCCAGTCTGGACTGGAGATTCCAAAGAATGCTGAAGGAGTGCCACAGTCTTACGCTGAGTGGGATACCGCTCTGAAAAGAAAAATAGAAGTTGATGCCAAAGCAACCTAGACACTTTAATGCGGCCTGACCAAGGAAGAGTTGAATCGGGTAGGACTATTTAATAGTGCAAAGGAGCTGTGGGGTAAGCTGATCGAGCTGCACGAAGGAACTTCAGATACTCGAATCAGCAAGAGAGATCTCCTCCTGAACAAGCTGTACACGATCAAGATGAATGACAATGAAACAGCAGCCCAGCTCCATGCCAGAATTCAGGAGTTAATGAACGGACTACACACAATCGGTCACAAGGTAGAAAATCGTGACCTGATAAGGTACGCTCTTAACGCTTTCCCGAGAAACACCTTATGGGCATCTATGGTAGATGCATACAAGGTTTCAAGGGACCTTTCAAAAATTAAATTAGATGAACTATTTTCCGAACTTGAATTACATGAGCAGACTAACTGCACACTGGCCGAGAAAGGCATTGCCTTTATTGCAGGTAAAACTGGAAAGATGACCAAGAAGAAACTTCAACCTGCACTCGAGTCTGATTCAGACTCAGAAGATAGCGAAGGAGATCGACCCAAGCTGCTCCGGCTTGCCCGGAACTACTACAAGGAATTGAAGAATCAATCCAACAGAAGAAAAGTCAGCCGAAAGAAGGACGATCCAGCTGAACCAACGAAGAACAAATCAAGTGTGACTTGTTTCGAATGCAACAAAAAGGGTCATTTCAAATCGGAATGCCCTAACCTAAAGGAAGCCAAGAAAGCAAGAAGAAAGAAGGCTCTTCAAGCAACGTGGGACGAGTCTTCCTCCGAAGAAGAAGAAGAGGCCCCACAGTCGAACCTGCTTGCACTAACCGCCTCAGAAGAAATCGAGACCGAGTCAGAATCGGATCTGGACGACGGCAAACTCACGTTTTCAAAGGATGGCGGAATCACTGTAAGTGGTTTTTCTAAAAGTCAATTAAACGAATTAATTACATATCTTTCTCGAGACTTGGCAAAAGCCAAAATCCAAGTCAAATCCCTCCGACAGGAAGTAAAACTCTTGAAAGAGGGAGCTGACTCTGGATCCTTAACTGAGAAGGTTCAAGAAGGAACCTCTATTCAAGTTGAAAAACTTGAGAAATAGAACTCCTCCTTGAAAACTCAAGTCAAGGACCTTAGATCAGCATTAGAACGGTTCACTTCTGGTTCCAAGGGTCTAACATGATTCTTGGAAAATAGAAGTCGATTCTAAATCGATCCGGATTAGACTATAGAACCAAATCTAGACAAAGATCCTATTATGCTGTACTGAACCAGTCCAGACCTAAAATTCAGGAATGGGTATCCAAACTATGCCTGAACAAACAAACTAGATCAAATCAGTATTGGATCCCCAAGAACAAGATTCACATCTTGCCTAACCATTATCGTGGCTTTAGTCCAGGGGGAGCCAAATTAAAAATAATATTTATAGTTAGATAAATTTCAAATCTTGTTTTCAAAATGCATGATTGCTTGTTTATTTAATTTCTGTAATTTACCATGCTTAGACTTAGGAGTGACCACGGGGGAAAATTTGAAAATCAATGATTCGAGGAATTTTGTAAGGTAAATGGGTATATACATGAATTTTTGTGCCCTAGAACCCCCCAGCAAAATGGCATAGTCGAAAGAAAAAATAGAACCCTACAGGAAGCCGCTAGGACTATGCTCAATGAATTCAGCTTAGCTAACCAATATTGGGCAGAAGCAATTAGTACGGCTTGCTACATCCAAAACAAGGTACTAATTAACAAACGACACAATAAAACACCCTATGAATTATACTACCATAGACTTCCAAACCTACACTACCTAAGAGTCTTTGGGTGCAAAGTCCATATCCTAAACACCAAGGACTATCTAGGTAAATTCCAGTCTAAGTCAACCCCAGGCATCTTCCTAGGATATTCAACCATAAGTAGAGCCTATAGGGTTTACAACAAACAAACTAAGAAAATTGAAGAAACAACAAATTTAATATTTGATGAAGAAATCAACTCAAAATCTGATAATCCAGATCTAACTTCATCAAATATTGATCAAGAAGATAATGAACAAACAGTTGAACCATTAATTGAACCCTTAAATGAACTAACTATTGAACCAACTTCTGAGTCAATTGAACCAAATGTTGAACCAAACATTGAACCAAACATTGAACCAAATATTGAACCAAATCGACCAGCCGGACCTGAGGCTAAACCAAGCTCTAGAAAAACCAAGAAACCTAGACTTAGTCACCCTACTGATCAAATTGTGGGTGATCCAACTTTAGGAGTCAGAACTAGGTCTTCCTATAGAAACCTTAGTCAGATAGCAATGATTACAAAAATTGAACCTAAGACTATAGAGGAAGCCCTACCTGATCCTGATTGGATCATAGCTATGCAAGAAGAGTTAGCCCAATTTGAAAGGAACCAAGTCTGGGAACTAGTACCTAAACCTGAGGGTAAATCCGCCATTGACACTAAGTGGGTTTTAGGAATNCCTTGACCTATTTGATTCACATGGAGCCAAGTCACTAAGCGGAAACCGGTACTGCTTAGTAATAGTTGATGATTACTCTAGGTTTACCTGGGTTAGGTTTCTAAAGACCAAAGATGAAACCCTAAACCTATTTAATGACTTTTGTAAGTTAATTGAAAATCAAAACGATACAAAAATCAAAAGACTTAGGAGTGACCACGGGGGAGAATTTGAAAATCAACGATTCGAGGAATTTTGTAAGGTAAATGGGTATATACATGAATTTTCGTGTCCTAGAACCCCCCAGCAAAATGGCATAGTCGAAAGGAAAAATAGAACCCTACAGGAAGCCGCTAGGGCTATGCTCAATGAATTCAACTTAGCTAACCAATATTGGGCAGAAGCAATTAGTACGGCTTGCTACATCCAAAATAGGGTACTATTAACAAACGACACAATAAAACACCCTATGAATTATACTACCATAGACTTCCAAACCTACACTACTAAGGGTCTTTGGGTGCATAGTCCATATCCTAAACACCAAGGACTATCTAGGTAAATTCCAGTCTAAGTCAACCCCAGGCATCTTCCTAGGATATTCAACCATAAGTAGAGCCTATAGGGTTTACAACAAACAAACTAAAAAAATTGAAGAAACAACAAATTTAATATTTGATGAAGAAATCAACTCAAAATCTGATAATCCAGATCTAACTTCATAAAAAACTGATCAAGAAGATAATGAACAAACAGTTGAACCTTTAATTGAACCCTTAAATGAACTAACTATTGAACCAACTTCTGAGTCAATTGAACCAAATGTTGAACCAAACATTGAACCAAATATTGAACCAAATCGACCAGCCGGACCTGAGGCTGAACCAAGTTCTAGAAAAACCAAGAAACCCAGACTTAATCACCCTACTGATCAAATTGTGGGTGATCCAACTTTAGGAGTCAGAACTAGGTCTTCCTATAGAAACCTTAGTCAGATAGCAATGATTTCAAAAATTGAACCTAAGACTATAGAGGAAGCCCTACCTGATCCTGATTGGATCATAGCTATGCAAGAAGAGTTAGCCCAATTTGAAAGGAACCACGTCTGGGAACTAGTACCTAAACCTGAGGGCAAATCCGTCATTGACACTAAGTGGGTGTTTAGGAATAAGTTAAATGATCAAGGAGAGATAGTCAGAAATAAAGCCCGCTTAGTAGCGAAAGGATTCAGTCAGGTAGAAGGGTTAGATTATGACGAAACCTATGCCCCGGTAGCCAGACTTGAGTCCATTAGGATGTTATTAGCCTTTGCATCCCATAAAGGATTTAAACTATACCAAATGGATGTAAAGTCAGCCTTTCTAAATGGATTCATTAAGGAAGAAGTCTATGTAGGACAACCCCCTGGTTTTGAAGACTTAGAAAGACCTGACCATGTTTACAAACTTACTAAAGCACTTTATGGACTAAAACAAGCATCTAGGGCCTGGTATGAACGCTTATCAACTTACCTAATTTCTAAAGAATTTAAACAAGGACAAATTGACTCAATCCTATTTATTAAAACCTTAGGAAAAGAAATCTTTATTACCCAAATCTACGTCGATGACATAATCTTTGGGTCTACTAACTCAAATTTCTTAAAAGAATTCGTTAAAATAATGGAAAATCAGTTTGAAATGAGCTTAGTTGGTGAGCTTAACTTCTTTCTAGGGTTACAAATTAAACAAACTAAGGATGGAAACTATGTCCATCAATCCAAATATGCTAAAGAGTTAATAAAGAAATTTAAAATGGATAACTCTAAAAGCATAAGTACCCCCATGGCCACAAATGTAAAAATAGATAGTGACCCTGATGGTAAATCAGTAGACGTTAAACTCTATAGAAGTATGATTGGAAGTCTACTGTACCTTACAGCCAGCAGACCTGATATCCTTTTTGCTGTAGGAATGTGTGCTAGATACCAAACATGTGCTAAGGAAACGCACTTAGCAGCCCTAAAAAGAATACTAAGATATGTTAAGGGCACCCTAAATGTAGGGATTTGGTATCCTAAGACCTCAACCTTTGACTTGTCAGGATACTTGGATTCTGACTACGTTGGTTGTAAATTAGATAGAAAAAGCACAAGTGGAAGCTGCCAAGTGTTAGGAAATAGTCTAGTAAGTTGGTGCAGCAGAAAACAACACTGTGTAGCTCTATCCACAACTGAAGCTGAGTATGTAGCTTTAGGAGAATGTGTAGCACAACTCTTATGGATGATGCACACTCTTAAAGACTTCCAACTCAACTACACTCAAACTCAGGTCTACATTGATAATATAAGCTCAATTAATCTGACTAAAAATCTAATCCAACACTCCAGAACTAAACATATAGAAGTCAAACACCACTTTGTAAGAGATCACGTAGCCAGGGGTGAGATAGTCTTTAAGCATGTAGATTTTAAATCTAACTTAGCTGACATATTCACCAAACGCCTACCTGAATCTGAGTTCAACTCACTAAGAAGACAGTTAGGATTTTGCTTGGTAGAATATGTTTACTCTATTTTTCTATTTTTTTTTGCTTTATTTGATTTGAAAATCAGTTTTTAAAACAATTTTAAAAAACTGCTTTACTTAATTTCAAAATCAGCTTTTAATTAGTTTGAAAAATCTTTTTAGCAGTTTTTTTTAAATTTTTCGACTTAGCTTTTCTTGAAAAACTATCCCCTTCAAAACTAGACTTTTTTCGCAAATGGACTTAGCCTAGGCCCCAACCCTAGAACTGCATGCACCTATAGATTTAGAAGCCAGCATCTCACAAGCACCTTAGGGTACTTTTGATTGATAACCTAGTATGGGTTGAGATGCTTAGGTCTTTGCCTTAATTCAAGATGCTTTAAGTCAGTGCATCTGCAGTAATTGGGGCACTAAATACAACTTAAACAGTAATCAGGTTAAGTGTCAAGTTTAGAAAATCTAACAGAACACTTAACTTGACTAACCCTAGTGAAAACTACTGTTTATAACAGTTAGTTAGTAGCTAATTGGGTTAGACAATACCCTACAGAGATAATTCCAATTAATTTGATTTACATCTTGAATTGGTTCAGTACAGCACATTATTTTTTTATATTCTTATGCAATTATTTATTTTGCTTTGCTTTTGATATATGGCCAAGGGGGAGAGATAGGAAAGGAGAAAAGGTTTAAAAAAAATTTTCCAAAATTTAAAAGTCAAAATAAATTTTCAAAACTTTATCCTTTCTTCAAAAAGTACGTAATTTCTAAGTACTTGACTTAAATTGTTTTCAAAAATTTCTAAGTACTTGACTTAAATTGTTTTCGAAAATTTCTAAGTACTTGACATAAATTGTTTTCAAAAAATTTCTAAGTACTTGACTTAAATTGTTTTCAAAAATTCTAAGTACTTGACTTAACCCAATTTCAAAATTGTTTTTAAGTGCTTGACCAAAGCTGATTACAAAAGTATTTCGAAGTACTTAATCTCAAGCTATGTTCAAAACTTTTTCTAAGTATTTATCTTGAATAGAAAAGTTTCTAAAGCACTAAAGATATTGAATTTTTTTAAAACTTCAGAAAATGATTCTACTAAGTTTTTGACTTAAATTTTTCTAAGTGTAAAGTTTCTAAGTGTCCAAATCAAATTTTTTTTTGACCAAAATTTCTTTTGGAAAATAGCTTCTAAAACTTCTGTTGAAAAATGCTCTAAGTGTTGAAAAATGAATTCCATCTTTAGACTTAGAAATTTTTCCAAACCCCACGAACTTTTGAAAAACCTAGGGGGAGATTCCTTTCAGGGGGAGGAAACTAAACTGTTATATCACCTGTTTTAATTAACTTAACTTTTTGAACCGGGTTGTCATAAATCAAAAAGGGGGAGATTGTTGGTGCAGAAAGCACCGAAGTCGAACCTGTGTTTTGATAATGACAAAGGGTTCAAAAGTTAAGATATGATGTTGATCTAACATATTTACTAAGTATACAGGAAAAGAAGCCCTAGGTACACTAGGCACGAAGTCCTGGTCGAGGACTGGGCACGAAGCCCTGGCAAGGAGCTGGGCACCGAAGACCAGCTCGGAAGGTGGGCACGAATGTTGGTGCAGGAAGCACCAGATCGAACCTTGTTTTGATATTGGCAAAAGATTCAAAGTTAAGGGTTATTTGTTGTCTAACAATGCTGCTTGAGAGTGCAGGAAACAAAGTCCTGGCGAAGGGCTGCTGGGCGAAACCCAAGTCCTGGCGAAGGGTTGCTGGGCGAAAACCAAGTCCTGGCGAAGGGCTGCTAGGCGAAAACCAAGTCCTGGCGAAGGGCTGCTGGGCGAAACTCAAGACCTAGCGAAGGGCTGCTGGGCAAAAACCAAGTCCTGGCGAAGGGCTGCTAGGCGAAAACCAAGTCCTGGCGAAGGGCTGCTTGGCGAAACTCAAGACCTGGCGAAGGGCTGCTGGGCAAAAACCAAGTCCTGGCGAAGGGCTGCTGGGCGAAACTCAAGACCTGGCGAAGGGCTGCCGGGCAAAAGTCCAACTGGAGGAGCCGGTTGGCACCAGGTAAATTCTCCCGAGAGGAGTAGGTGAGGACGCGTTCCCCTTGAGGGAACATTAGGCGTCGGTTCGACCTAGGGCTCCATTTTGGAGACCAAAGTCAGAACCAAGACAGCTGAAGCTGTAGAAATTAAATTAAATATTTGTTTTATTGTGTTTTGGACTAACCCTGGAAGCAGGACCGAAGGAACGTGTGTCTGCAGCTCAGAATGCCTCAAAGGAAAGAGGCAACTGCTGACCAGGGCGCCCGGAGTGTCCCGGGCGCCCCCAAGGTGAACACAAAACACAAAGAAAGCAAATGAACCTCGACAGTACATTCTGAGGGCGCCCCCGCTGTCCCGGGCGCCCCCATGGCAAACCAACTGAAGAGTTAAGCTGCTGCCGCGTCTGCACTGCGCACCCAGGGCGCCCCCGCTGTCCCGGGCGCCCCCAGCGCACAGGGCGCCCCCAGCCTTACCAAGGAGAGCTCAGCGCTGCGGATAAGGTTTGGCCGGGTCAACCAGGGCGCCCCCAGCGTCCAGGGCGCCCCAGTCAAGGCCTTATCCCGAGGATTAAGGGCTAAGACCTTGACCGCGCCTCTTGCGGATCAAAAGCCACGTGGGGGGCGCCCCCGTCGACCAGGGCGCCCCCAGGCACTATAAAAAGGGCCCTCGACCCTCTTCTTCAAAACACTGCTTTTATTCAACGCATCCAAACGCTCTGACGACCGCGCTCTGCTCCGGAAACTTCCCGACTCAAGAACGAAGCGCCGTCAACCTCCCACTGCACCGAAACTCGATCTACACCGGGAGTTGGTAAAACAAAGTGTATATTTCTATTTACAGTAATTTTGTAATCTCACTCTGTAACCGTTTTGCGCACTATAGAATTGCCCAAAGTAAACGGTCAATGACCGTGGGCCTTGGAGTAGGAGTCGACCCAGGCTCCGAACCAAGTAAAAACCTTGGTGTTTGCGTTGTTTGTTTTTATTCCGCCGCGCACTTACTCTTTCTGTTAAATCCGAACATTTTTCGATATTCACCCCCCCTCTATCGGTCTTTCTCGATCCAACAACGAAGTCCTGGTCGAGGACTGGGCACAAAGCACTGGCAAGGAGCTGGGCACCGAAGACCTGCTCGGAAGGGGGGCACAAAGACCTGGTCAGGTGCATCGGGCAAAAGTCCAATCGGAGGAGCCGGTTGGCAAAAGCTAAACTCTCCTGAGAGGAGTAGGTGAGGACACGTTCCCCGTCGAGGGAACAGTAGGCGTCGGCTCGACCTAGGGCTCCATTTTGGAGACCTAAAGTCAGAACCAAGACAGCTACGGCTGTAAAATGCACTAACATGCTTGCTTTGTTTTGTTTAGAACTAACCCTGGATGCAGGACCGAAGGAACGAGTTTCTGCAGCTCAGAACGCCCCAGAGGAGAGGGGCAGCAGCTGGGTTGGACGCCCGGGAGGTTCCAGGCACCCTAAGTCAAAGCCAAATAAAGAGTTAGCAAGAAAACGCTTCGGAAGCCTATGCTCCCGGGTGCCCCCTTGTTCCCCGGCGCCCCCGTGCTCCCGGGCGCCCTGGATGCTCCGGGTGCCTTGGGTCCAAGCCAACGAAGCGGATAGCTTTTGAGCCAGCGAAAAGCCAGCAGACCGAGTCAACCCGGGCGCCCCCTGCGTCTCGGGCGCCCCCGGTCAAACCTCAGCTCGATCCTTGAGGGATAAGGGCTGACCAAGATTGTTGTGGATCGAAGGCCACGTAGAGGGTGCCCCCAACGTCCAGGGCGCCCCCAGGACTGCTATAAATAGCCCTCGACCCCCAAGGCTTCTGAACACAGTTTTCTAACGCCAATACGCTCTTCGACTCAAGCGCTCTGCTTCGGAAACCTTCCATCTTGAGATTCTAGCGCCGACGACGACCCTACGCACCGAAGAACTATCTTCACCGGGCGTCGGTAACGAAGAGTTAATTTTTAATTGTACTTTTACTGCACTACTACTGTACATCTTCTTGTAATCTTTTGCGCACATATAGTATTGCCCGCAGTAAACGGTCAACGACCGTGGGCCTTGGAGTAGGAGCCGACCGCGACTCCGAACCAAGTAAAATCGCTTGAGTTCGCGTTTTTGTTTCTGTATTTTCCCCTGCAAATTCTCTTTTGCGAATCCGAAACGTTTTACGATATTCACCCCCCCCTCTATCGTATTCTCTCGATCCAACATTAACTTCAAAATTCTCTTGAAAATTTTCTAATTACCAAAGCTAAATGTGTTGAAAAATTTTCTAAGTGCCCAACTCAAAAATATTTTGGAAAATTTTTCTATCTTAAAAATCCCTTTTTGAAAATTTTCTAAGTATTGAAACTCTAAAAAATCTTTTCATTTTTAGAAACAAAGACTTAGAAAGGTTTTCAAAAACCCCACGAATTTTTGAAAAACTCAGGGGGAGATTTCTTCCAGGGGGAGAAAATTAAATCTGTTACTTTACATATCTTTTAACTTAACTTTTTGAACCAGAGTTGCCATAAATCAAAAAGGGAGAGACTGTTGGTGCAGGCAGCACCTAAGTCAAACCTGGGTTTTGATAATGGCAAAGGGTTCAGAAGTTAAGATGTTGTTGTGTTCTAACTTGTTCACTAAGTGTGCAGGAAGAAGTCCTAGGTACACTAGGCAAGAAGTCCTGGCAAAGGGCTGGGCAAAGAAGTCCTGGTCAAGGACTGGGCAAGAAGACCTGACCGGAAGTCGGGCAAAGAAGTCTTGGTCGAGGACTGGGCACGAAGTCCTGGCAAGGGGCTGGGCAAAGAAGTCCTGGTCAAGGCCTGGGCAAGAAGACCTGACCAGAAGTCGGGCAAAGAAGTCCTGGTCGAGGACTGCGCACGAAGTCCTGGCAAGGGGCTGGGCACCGAAGACCTGACTGGAAGTTGGGCATGAAGACCTGGTCAGAGGGATCGGGCAAAAGTCTAACCGGAGGAGCCGATTGGAAAAAGGTAAACTCTCCTAAAAGGAGTAGGTGAGGACGCGTTCCCCGTCGAGGGAACAGTAGGCGTCGGTTCGACCTAGGGTTCCATTTGGGAGACCCGAAGTCAGAACCAAGACAGGTACGGCTGTAATTAATACTTGTTATGTTTTTGGGACTAACATTGGTTGCAGGGTCAAAGGACTGATCGTTTGCAAGTGAAGGTGCTTCACTGGGCCTAGGCGCCCGAATGGAGATAGGCGCCTGATTGGGCTCAGGCGCCCGTAAGGATACGGGCGCCCAAGAGTGATGGCAAAACCCAAAACATAGCTGTGATGCAACTGGACCAAGGCAGATCAGGCGCTCGTGAGGTCACAGGCGCCCCCATCAGCTCAGGCGCCCAAGTGGGTGAGGATAAGCGTTGACCAAGCCCGCGGATAAGGATTCGCGAATCGAAGGGCATGTGTCAGGCGCCCCCAACACATCAGGCGCCCGTATGAGCACTATAAAAGGGGCTCGACCCCAAGGCTTCAACAACACAGTTTTCTAACGCTCCAAAGCTTTTCGTTCAAGCACTGCGCCTCGGCAAACTCCGACTTTGAGATTCCAGTGCCGACGACGACCCTCTGCTCCGAAATACGATCCACATCGGGCGTCGGTAATGAAAAGTGTAGCAATTTTAAATTCCTGAAATACTCTTGTACTTAACTTGTAAATCCTTTTTGCGCGATTATAGTATTGCCCAAAGTAAACGGTCAAGGACCGTGGGCCTTGAAGTAGGAGCCGACTACGACTCCGAACCAAGTAAAAAATAGACTTGTGTTCTCGTGCATTTAATTTCTTTCCGCTGCGTATTTGCTCTTTCTTAAGTCCAAAAAGTTTTTAACGATATTCCCCCCCCCCCCCTCTATCGTTTTCCTCGATCCAACATTTGAGACTCCAAGAAATAGCAAGAGAAAGCTCCTCAAGAAAAGCAAATTGACTGAAGAGCAAATCAAGGGCTACGAGGTCGACGACAAAGTGACCAAATTATTGGTCAATCTATTTCCAAGCACAATCTTGAGCTAAATTGGAGAATTTCAAGACGCCAAGGAGCTTTGGAGCAAATTGGAAATGCTTCATGAAGATCCCTCCACTGTGCCAAATCAAGATAAATACGAAGAGGGAGATTCATCGGATGAAGAAGTCTCAGAAGTTGAGAGGTGCTTATCATCCAAAGATGAAATTCAAGAAGCCTCCACTTCAAGGATTGAGGGGGAGCAAAATTTGACATTGATATCGGAACAAGAAAAAGCTTCAATATCATCTTCCGAGGTCAATGAAAATGAAGAAGAGTCAAGTGTCACCTCTACAAGCAAAGGTATAATCGATTACCACGTCAGACTTAGTTGTTCAACGGCTATTTTTTAAAGCTTAGTCGATTAGCCAATCGATTAAGAAAATCGATTGCTAAATCGATTCAATACCTTTCTGTGCTTTCGCGCAATACTGCCGTAATCGATTACGATCCCCCTTAATCGATTGTCCAATCGATTACGGTCCTCCTTAATCGATTGCCTAATCAATTAAGAGGAGGATGAATCAATTTGCCAATCAATTCAGCCTGCTTCTATTCTCACGACACAACTCTCCCAGTCGATTCACTCCCTCCTTAATCGATCACCCAATCGATTAAGAAGGCTTTATTTGCGAGAAACCAATGATAATTGATTACCCAATCGATTGGGCTCAACTTTAACTTGTGTGCACACAAGACTAGGGTCTCCTTGCCTAATTCCGGTCAACGTTGACCTGTTAGAACTTTCTCATCAAGTATCTAATCAAGCCTTTGACTGACTTGGAATTTCCCTTGCCTAGTTCCCAACTAGGACTTTTCTCGTGCCAGCGTGTGATCTTCCCGATCCACCTGGACTTCACCTAGTCCTACTAGGACTTTTCTCTTATCGGCGTGCGATCTCCCCGATCCACCTGGACTTCACCTAGTCTCACTAGGTATGACTACTCACACAAGGACTTTTCCACGTCAAGTCTCCAATCAACCTAAACTCATTTGAATCATACAATATTCAAACATCATTGTCAGACATTGAAACTCAAGCTCACCTGAGCCTAGTCAAACTAGGTCAACCATGACTTAATGAAGATTGCACCAACATCATGTTCCATTTATTACTAAAAATTTACTCTTCACACGTCAGCTTTGCCTTGATAACAATGTTTTTTTTAGTTTCATCATAATCATTATCTTATAAAAGATAGAGGAACGAATACTATTGTGTTTCTTGGAGGAATAAAAAATGGTCTCTACTATCTTCAAAATTTTTCAATCAAAGCTTTTATTGGTGAACGCACAAATAAACAAATCTGGCATTCTCGACTTGGTCATCCTTCCCTTCATATTATTCAGTCGATCATAAATAGGTATGATTTACCTACTTCCTTTACTTCATCTCCATCTTATTTATGTCAGGCATGCATGGAATCTAAATGTCATATGTTACTTTTTTCTTCATCTGATCGTGTTTTTGATTTTCCACTTGAAATAATTTAATCTGATATTTGGGGTCCTGCACCTATCTTGTCTAACAAAAGTTTTCTATATTATGTTATCATTGATCATTTTAGTAAATACACTTGGATTTTTCCTATAAAAAGAAAATCTGATTTATTTGACATATTTTGTCATTTTCAAAAATAAGTTGAACGATATTTTAATCGTAAAATATTCTCTCTTCATTCTGATTAGGGAGGGGAATATTAAGCTCTTCATCGGTATCTTGTCTCTTGTGAGATTGTTGATCGAGTCTCTTACCCTCACACTCCAAAACAAAATGGCTATTCTGAGAGAAAACATAGAGATATGTTGAAACTGCCTTAGCTCTTCTTCATCATGCATTAGTTCCGCATAAATTTTAGGATGAAACTGTATGATCGTTGTCAGTCGATAGAAGGGGGTGAATATCGACTCGGAAAACTTTCTCGAAATTTCGTCGGAAACCGTCTTTCTATCAGGGTTAGTACGCAACAGAAATAATAATAAAGAAAGAGAGAAAATCACACCGAGACACGCGGGTTTTACTTGGTTCCCAACCCCCCAGGGTTAGTACATCTAAGGCCTAAGCACTCAATCGTGAGTTCACTAATGGTCTCCTTTCTGGACTTTCCGGTGGTGGAGAAACCCCTCTTATAGTTCAAATAACAAGCAAAGAAATAATAAAATAATACAACTCGTAATTGAAACGCAAACCAAAAAAGAACTCGACCAACTCTGGAAGTCCGAAGTGTCACGCACTTCCTCCTGGAGCCTCCTTGGTTGCAAAGCTTCGACTAGAGCGCGTTTGCTTCACACGAAATGCTTTTGCGGTTGTGGAAAGTGATGTTCTGCATTGAGGGGTCGAACCACTTTATATAGCTTGTTCCGGGTTGCGTGATAGGGCTGGGGCGCCTGCCACGTAGTGTCAAAGCTTCATCCACAGCTGTGAACTCGGCACAGGGATAAGCATCCCTTCTCAGGCGCCTAACAGCTCTCAGGCACCTGTTAAGCCTCAGGCGCCTGCCACGTGGTCAAAACTTGACCTGGCCGTCGCAGACCTTCCCAGACGCCTGACCCATACAGGGCGCCTGGTTTACCAGGCGCCTGAATCCATTCAGGCGCCTGGGAGCTCCTTTCCCAAGTTAGCTTGTTTTGTGTTCTGCTCTCCTATCTTGCCTCCAACTCCAGGTACCTGCAAGACAACAAAACACACAAACAAAAACAAATAAACTTACGCCTTAGTTTATTGGTTCTGACTTTGGATTTCACCCGAAACCCTAGGTCGAACCGACACCTAATGTTTCCTTTCCCGGGGAACGCGTCCTCACCTACTCCACACTAGAGAAGTTACGTTTGCCAAATGGAACCTCCGATTGGACTTTCGCTTAGCCTCCGAGAACCCGAATCTCGAGACGTCCGACCTCGACCCGTCTCTACTTTTGTTCGCGATCCCCGCTTGACTAAAACTTTTGCCAACCGGGACCTCCGGCTGGACTTTTGCTCGGCCTCTGAGAACTCAGATCTTGAGATGTCCGACCTTGACCCGTCTCTACTTCTGTTCGCCATCCTCGCTCGGCAAAGACTCCGTTGCTCGATCCCCGACCAGGACTTAGTGCTCAGTCTCTCGGACCAAGACTTCGTGTCCAACTTCACTCACCAGGACTTAGTCCACCTAGCTTCACTCACTAGGACCCAGCTTCACTTACCAGGATTTACTTCACCTAGCTTCACTCACTAGGATTTCCTTCACCTAGCTTCCCTTGCTAAGACCCGGCTTCACTCACCAGGGTTTCTTTTAACTTAATCATTTCTTTGCTAGTCATCATGATCCTGACTAGACTACCTTCAATCTTTAGGTAAATATAATTTCACATGCACCTCAAGTCCGGTGTGGTTTAATCCCTTGGTCAAACTGATCAACCTTGGGATTTGGTTCACTCTGCCAAACATCAGACCCTGTTTGGCTAACCCTTTGTCAACCTGATCAAACCTGGGTTTACCCTACCAAACATAAGGTCCTGTTTGGTTTAACCCTTGATCACTTTAACTAACCGTTACCTTGTCTAACATATATTGTTACTAACTTAAGTATATTGTCAAACATTGAAATCCTAGAGGATGACTGTTCATCACTGATGCATTTTGCACCAACAGAAACTGTTTGTACTGCAGTATATCTCATAAATTGACTTCCTACCCCATTGCTCAATTGACTTCCTACCTCATTGCTCAATCATAAGTGTTCTTTGGAAAAACTTTATAATCAAACTCCTGAATACACCTTTCTTCGAATCTTTGGTTGTGTATGTTATCCATGGTTATGACCCTACTCTAAACTCAAACTTGACTCTTGTTCATTTATGTGTTTTCCTTGGTTATAGTAATATGCATCATGGGTATCGTTGCTTACATATACCAACTGGACGGATATATACATCACGACATGTTACTTTTGATGAATCTCTATTTCCTTTTTCGGCAATCTTTTCAATCTCTCCTTTAGATATAGGTGGTACTTTTTTGATGT
Organism: Boesenbergia rotunda; assembly: GCA_024364735.1. Classification (NCBI taxonomy): domain Eukaryota; kingdom Viridiplantae; phylum Streptophyta; class Magnoliopsida; order Zingiberales; family Zingiberaceae; genus Boesenbergia; species Boesenbergia rotunda. Next base: position 56,662 of record JAGFNQ010000356.1, on the reverse strand, counting down.
CACCCAACATTATCAAAAGAGATGACAACCTAGGTCCTGCTCCAGAGTTCCCTAATAACTCTCCTATACCATCAGAATCACCTCAAGTTGCTACTCCAATTTTAGAAGTCTCACCAGTTGATGATAATATGCTTTCTAGCTCTAGATCTTCAAATAATACAAGTTCAGCAGCAAATTCACCATGTCATCCCACTTCCTCATCACCATCAACAAGTGATTCAGATGATAATGCTCCTCGTCACATGCTTCCCTTAAGTGATATATATACACGATGTCCACCAATGACTACTCAATATCCTCTTCCTTGAGCTCTAGTGGTCGCCTTAAAATCTATTAAACCAACTTGTTTTTCACAAGCAAACAAGGATCTAAATTGGCATAGTGCAATGACTATAGAATTTGATGCACTTCTTCGCAATGGAACATGAAGCCTAGTTCCACGCACTCCGTCCATGAATGTTGTGGGCTCTAAATGGATATTCCGTCTTAAGCATTGAGTTGATGGTTCTCTTGAATGGTATAAAGCTTGACTTGTAGCCAAAAGATTTAATCAACAATCAGGTATTGACTTCAATGATACTTTTAGCCCAGTCATCAAAATTACATTTGTTAGATTATTGTTATCAAAAGCTATTAGTTCTAATTGGTTTATCCGACAATTATACGTTTCTAATGCATTTCTTCATAGTATTCTTGAGGAAACGGTATTTATGGAGCAACCACCTGGGTTTATTCATCCACAATTTCCATCTCATGTTTGCCACCTCAAGAAATCTTTGTATGATCTTCGGCAAGCTCTTCGTGCATGGTTTCATCAATTATGTAAATGGTTGCAAGCTTAAGGATTTTCTGGATCAAAAACTGACTCCTCTCTATTTTACAGACATAATGATGGATCTATGATATTTTTTCTTGTTTATGTGGATGACATTTTATTAACTGGTAATGATCAAAAGGACATCACAAATCTATTAAGCCTTCTCAATCAAGAATTTCTTATTCGAGACTTAGGAAATGCTCATTTTTTCTTGGTATTGAACTTATTCCACATGATGAAGGTTATATCCTCTTTCAGAGCAAATATATTACTGGGCTTTTTCAAAAAGCTAAAATGGATAGAGCACGTCTAATCTCTACTCCAATTGCTACAAATAAGCTCTCTACAACTTCTTCCTCTTCGGTGATGGCTGATCTCCAAACTTATCGAAGTATTATTGGAACTTTACAGTATGTTACTATCATACGCCCTGATATTATGTTTGCAATAAATCGTGCTTGTCAATTCATGCATACTCTCACTAAACAAAATAGAAAGGTGTGAAAAGAATACTTCGCTATCTCAAAGGCACTAGTTTACATAGTCTTCTTTTATATCGCCATTCATCTTGAGATTTACTTGCCTATAGCAATGCGGATTGGGCAAGTTATTCTAAAGATAGACGCTCTACTAGTGGATATGTAATATTTCTTGGACGAAATTTTATCTTTTGGAATTCGAAAAAGTAACCTACAGTATCTCGGTCAAGCACTGAGGTTGAATATAAAGATATAGCCAATGCAACGTCGGAAATAATTTGGCTTCAATCGCTTTTCTCTGAATTTCATCTTACATTACATATTGCACCAAAAATTTGGTATGATAATATTGGAGCAACATATTTTACAGCAAATCCAATATTTCATGCTGGTACAAAACATGTTGAGATTGATTTTCATTTTGTTCGAGAACGTGTGGCAAGCAAACAATTATCTATTTCTTATATCTCTGCAGAAGATCAAATTGTTGATATCTTTACCAAGTCATTATCTATACAATATTTCAACAAACTTTCATGCAAACCCAATATCAGAGATCTCCCATTAAGTTTGTCGGGGGAGGGGGGGTAAAAGAGAATAATTATTTAATAAGATTTTTGACAGAGTCAAATCAAATTTTTATTATTAGATTAGATATTTTTTTTATTAATATATCTGTTAATTGACAGTTTATTTATGAATATATTAATTGACCGTTTTAATTTTTTATTTGACTAAGCATTTTAAGACCTTTATAAATTGTATATTTCATAGACAAGCTATTCAATCATGAAAATTATTTTATTACTTTTTCTCTTCTCTTACTTTTTCACAAAGACCTAATATCAATGGAACCCCAAAGTATCCAGATAGTTGGCATGTTATAAAGGAAACAGCAAGGTAAATAATGATTTCATACCAACGTTATGTTGGCAGCACACTCTTCAGAGTAATAGTCCACGAGCCACCTTTTTGGTCCAATATCTTTATTTGGTCATTTGTCCTCGTTACAATTTGCTACCTAAACATGTCTGCAGCAATCAAGTTCATGCAAAACCATATATAGTTCTAACACAAGGATCAATTTGATTGGTCTTGCAGTAGGAGAATTATGCTTGTCGATTCATTATTTGTTCGATTTCATAATTGTTAAATGAGAGACCCACGATTGCTAACTCGTCGCTGCAGGTTTGATGGCCTCCGTGGATTTTACAGGGGCTTGACGTCCAACTTGTTGAAGAACATCCCAGCGTCAACGATAGCCTTTGTAGTGTAGAAAAATATTCTTTCATCTCAAAAAAAATAAATTATAAAAATTATTAATTCAAATGTCATAATTAATACATTGGAAAGACACACATATATTAATTTAGTTAAATTTTAATTTTTAAATTTTAGGATAATGATATTAACCATTAATTTATTCCACGATCACGTGAAGATCTTCTGAGTATGGGGTAAGTTGATCCGTCTATATTTGTATACTATTTTATTTTGTATTAGTAAGGTGTTGATTTGACTTTTTTATTAATTTTTTCTGAGCGTACTATCGATAATTTTAATAATTAGAGATATGTTTTATTTTTATTTTTTAAATTTTCTTTTGCCAGGCACATTCACGTGGTCAACAGAATGGTAGTTCTTGACCAATCAAATTGACGTGGTCTTGCACAAAAGGTAGTACAATTATATTGACAATTCTGCATAGATTGATTTTCTTAGTACAAACTTTAAAAAAAGGTAGTACAATGAAGACTGGAGTGCACAAATATTAAATTGTTTCAATGCATAAAATTCAAACAGACAATATTCAAAGCAAATTAAAAGGGCATGGATTGCCTTATTCATTCTCACCGATCTCCCATATTATGTTTATATTCCTGTTATTAATTCTTTGCGTCGGCAGCTTGCTTCTTCCATCTTGCCTGAAGAATCTTCAAGACCTCAAACACCTTCCCGCTGTCGGGCATCACTTCCTTCACCCCCTCGTGCTCGCGGAACCTCACTGCCCACCCGTGCAGTGCCGGCATCGTCGCCTCATCCAGCAGCTCCACGCTCACCAACTTCTCCGCCGCCTCGATCCAATTCACAAAGCAGCCGAGCATGACGTCGAGAAACCCGACGTGATCGCCGCCGAAGAAAGCTTTCCCTTCGCTCAGCTTCACGAAGGCCTCCTCCAGAAGCAGAAGCCCTGCGCGGACCTGCTCCACCGCCTCCGCCTTGGCTTCCTCTGTTTCGGCCTTTCCTATGGCGACCAACGACGGGAACCACTGCAGGCGCAGAATCATCAATTTAGCAGACAAAATATATATGCCCATGACAATAAACTAATTAATTAATTAATTAATTAATTAGCTGGCTAACCTTGTCGTCGACGTAGAAGGTCCAGAAGCGGTGGAGAGCGCGGTGGTAGGCGTCAGCCGGGAGGATGGCGCCGCAGCCGGACTCTGGCCAGACCTCGTCGATGTACTCCACGATGATGGCCGACTCGCAGATGGGGCGGTCGTGGTGGATGAGGACGGGGATCTTCTTGTAGACGGGATTCGACTTGAGGAGCAGCTCGCTCTTCTCCCCGAACTTCTCTTGCAGAAACTCGTACTCCACCTTCTTCAGGCTCAGAGCAATCATCGTTCGTAGCACGTAGGGACTTTGCGGCGCGCCGATGAGCTTCACGTCCGCCATTAATTACTGTTACTGGATATTCTCCCAATGCCTTCGAAGGAGGAATCGTTGTGTATCGATGAAAGGGAGCTTGGCGTCGGTGTCGATATATATACAGTTGGAGATGGTTTGAAGGGGTCGCAGTTGGCGGCGGGATAATGACGGAAGTGATGACGTCAGTGGATCAGCTACGAGGTAAGCAGCGACGTGTTCTCTAAAACCGAACCGGTTTACATTTTTAGAACAGATTGAGTCGAGTTCCGGCACGGAAATGAATCGGCTTGGCTTTCAGGACGCTACCGACGCAAAGAATTAATCCATACTTAGGAATATAATATAAACATAATATGGGAGATCGGTGAGAATGAATAAGGCAACCTATGCCCTTTTAATTTGCTTTGAATATTCTGTTTGAATTTTCTGTATTGAAACAATTTAATATCTGTGCACTCCAGTCTTCATTGTACTACTTTTTTAAAAGTTTGTACTAAGAAAATCAATCACTGCAGAATTGTCAAGACAAAAACCCATTCTGTTGACCACATGAATCTGCTTGGCAAAAGAAAAATTAAAAAATAAATTAAAAAACATCCCTAATTATTAAAATTATCGATAGTACGCTCAGGAAAAAATAATTAAAAAAGTCAAATTAACACCTTACTAATAAAAAAATAGTATACAAATCTAGACGGATCAACTTTCCCCTCCACTTAATCTGAGTATGCGAAGAACATTTTCATACACTACGAAGGTTATTGATGACGCTGGGATGTTCTTCAACAAGTTGGACGTCAAGCCCCTGTAAAATCCACGAAGGCCTTCAAACCTGCAGCGACGAGTTAGCAATCATGCGTCTCTCATTTAACAATTATGAAATTGAACAAATAATGAATTGACAAGCATAATTCTCCTACTGCAAGACCAATCAAATTGATCCTTGTATTAGAACGATGGTTTTGCATGAACATGATTGCTGCAGACATATGTTTACGTAGCAAATTGTAACGAGGACAAATGACCAAATAAAGGCATTGGACTAGCAAGGTGGCTCATGGATTAAAACTCTGTGGAATGCCAATTAAGTTAAATAACAGAGTCAAGATATCAATTGTCTTTTCTACAAAAAATCTACTAGTTGAAGAATGTGCTGCCAACATAACGTTGGTATGAAATCATTATTTACCTTGCAGTTTCCTTTACAACATGCCAACTATCTGAATACTTTGGCGTTCCATTGATATTAGGTCTTTGCTGCAATATACAAAAAAAATATATATTTAATTGGGATACAAGGGCAAGCTGATTGTATTGCTCATATTAAAATGGATAGAAAATATAACTTTTCAACATCCAAAATTAGATGGGCATAGGAAAAAGAAACTGGTCTGGCAATTATTAAAGAAAACGTCAAGTACCTGTAACCGAGATCGAATAACCTACAAAGAGACAACCACAATCGGTTAGGAAGCTAGCTTGCGAGTAAAGGGGTCAAGTTCAGATTAATGTAATTGCAAACAACACACAAAATCCAGAAAGAAGATATAACAAATCTAGAACAGCTTACCTGATATGGATATGTGAATAGGATTGCAACAAATTTAGAGGAAGCCCCAAGAGCGGCATAGTCGAATGAGCTCTAATAAGAGAGACAAAATAAAACAATGAATCTCATCATAAGCAAAGTATTGGACAGTGCAACAGTAAAATGTGTTAGCAAATGAATTTGTAACTTGACAAGTGCAATACTACAAACATATCAAAGGCACAAGTAAAAAAACTTATATTATATGCTGGACAATACTTCCTATTCTTAGTCTTAGCATTAACAGCAAATAAAAAATGAATGGGCAAAAATACGTATCTTTGTTTCATAATCAATTTTTTAGCATATTTTGCATCATTCAATTATTTTCATCCATAATGTGACGACTGTATTGATTATAACTGCCAAAAGATATTACAATTACAATATAACAGAGAAACTAGATTGATATAGTAAAAAAGTCAATCAACGTACCAGGACTGTGATTACCTAGTCTGAAAGAATATGTTTATTTAGATTTATAAAGTCGTTCCTCAAATTAGTTTGCAAATATTGAAAAACTTGAGATAAATAAAGAAATTCATCATCAAGTCATCTTTGTCCTAGTATATGGGACCGCTAGCTCTATTGTAACATCAGTAATATTCAAATTAATTATATCATTTTAATATGACTATTTTTTTCCTCTCTTTGTTCTCGATGTATTTCTCATACCTTTCATTCATAGATTCAACTCTTCTAAGAATCAATTGGTCACCTTCAAAAAATGTTCACGCAATGCTTTTTCTCATTTTTTCTGTATTGGAGCAATGTTTAATTAATCTCCTCAAATAGTAGTATTTTTTTTATGTCATCTAATAGTTCTACATCCAGCCATCTTAGCAATCTCAAATTGCTATATTGATTTATTTTTATGTTACTTCGTCACAGCTCATTGCTCCAATCCATTTCATAAAGTATGACAAATGATATCACAATCATATAAAATTTCCTTTTAACTTAAAGGGAGATATGAGGATCACATGAGACTCCAGAAGCTCTTCTACATTCTGACTACTTGTTCTTTATCCTAATACTGGTATCTGCATCAATATCAATTTCATGAAATATCTAAAACTTCCATAAGAATTGCATGCTCACTTATTCAGCCACAACATTGAGGGGGCGCTTGGTATAAATTTGGCAATGGGAATGGTAATGGGTTTGATTGAGGGGTGTATGGGTTTGGTGATAACCTAGTGGGGGGTGGGTTATGAAATCAAGAGTATCATATCCTTATTTTGATTCCGATTTCCGTATACCAAGCATCATCAATGGGAATGAAATCTATTTCATTCTCATTCCCACCTTCTAAACCCGCTTATCAAGCGCCCCCTGATTCTTTTTTTGTTCCCTGAACTATTTTACATATTCAAATTTAGTACTAATAGATAGTATAACTAAATAATCCCAGATTTTCCATATTATCATGAACCACTAAGATTCATGATCGTATCCAACTTAAATGCAAGATTTTTTTATATAAAAAAAAGTGAATTTCAAACTTTGGAAATAAGAGACAATCTGGCATCTATTCATTATTCAAGCCTACCACTATCGGTATATATAGATACATGCAATCAATAATATCTACTAAATTGAAAAGCATCGTTTCAGAATATTACCAACGATTCATCTCCACCCATGGCATTTGTCTTTGCTCCTTTTCCCTTGGTGTAAGCAACAAGCCTACGGAGTTCTTCATAAACTGTAAACTGAATTGCACCATGAGTAACCTAACCAAATATTAACAAGCACCAATTTTACCATTACTAATGATATATAGAGAAGTAAAGAAAGTCTGCATCAAAGAAAATTGTGTGCCAAATGTCACATGTTAAATGAGAGAAGTGGAAAACAAAATCAAAACTCAAGAGGTACAGGCATAAGAGTTCCTGTGTTTAAGTTCTGCTGGAGTAAGAACAAATATTCATGGATTTCAAATGTGGGCTTCAACTAGCTTATTCTTGTCTAGACATGTATACGTAAGGGAAGTGTTAAGAAATATGATTTGGGCCCTGCCACATATCTTAAGCTATTGGCATAATTGCTCAACCACTCAAACTTAGAGAAATTTAGAACCTTCAGATAAGATCTTTTATTATTGTCAGAGAAGCGCCACTCTGTTTTTACCTTCCATTTGAATATGATAAAAATTTAAGAATTGTGATAATGATGCAACTCTAAATCAGCGGTTCGGATCCTCTAGTCCCTAAATCCCTGATCCCTCCCTGGTCCACACCAAGCCTATAAAAAGACGTCACGTGCCGAGCACGTGCGCTCAGCGAAGCCCCTTGGCGATTTTTTCCCGTGCCGATCAAACAAGCGCCGAAAGCACAACAACCCTAACCCCCGACGCCTATCTCTGATGCCCCCATCGCACCCGACCCTTCCCATCGCGCGGACTCTCTGGGCGAGGAAGATCTCCTTCGCAGCGGAGCAGAGGCTGCGGATCTCTGTCTCGCTCAACTGCACCTTTCTCCCCCGACTCAAGACCTCGCGCACGGTGGCTCCATCGTCCCCGACGACCTCGCCCCTCGCCGGCCTCTCTCGATTTTTCTTGTGCGTCGGCTCCATCTTCCCCGACGACCTCGCCTCTCGCCTCTGCATTTTGGCGCCGATGGCTTTTACAACGACGGCCGATCGCAATTCCTGAAGGTTTCACCTCCTCCGGCTCCATCGCCGCCACCTCTTAATTACCGAGAAAAAAGAACTTAGAGAGTGCTGACCGTGGAGGTGATACTCAAGAGTATTGTTGGGCACAAATTCATACACCAACAATCTGAACCAGCAATGCAGTAGCCTACTAGAGAAACAAGATGTCGATGGTGCACTCGACTGATGATCTCGACTTCAGCCTGAAACTCCTTCTCGCCTTGCCCGCTACCCGACTTGAGTTGTTTGACGGCGATCTCTTTGCCGTTGGGTAGGATTCCTTTGTGAACGTATCCAAATCCTCCCTGCCCCAATAGATTCGAATCCGAGAAGCTGTTGGTGGCAGTTGAAAGCTCCTCGAAGGTGAACGTGCTTTTGTTGAAGCCGAGAGCAATGACATGGGAGGGAGGAGGCAGGGGAGGTCCATAGGGCCCTGAGTAGGCCGAGCCTGCATCACTGGCGGCCGCCATGCTTGGCGGCGGCGATGGAGCCGGAGGAGGTGAAACCTTCAGGAATTGCGATCGGTCGTCGTTGTAAAAGCCATCAACGCCAAAATGCAGAGGCGAGAGGCGAGGTCGTCGGGGAAGATGGAGCCGGCGCACAAGAAAAATCGAGAGAGGCCGGCGAGAGGCGAGGTCGTCGGGGACGATGGAGCCGCCGTGCGTGAGGTCTTGAGTCGGGGGAGAAAGGTGCAGCTGAGCGAGACGGAGATCCGCAGCCTCTGCTCCGCTGCGAAGGAGATCTTCCTAGCCCAGAGAGTCCGCGCGATGGGAAGGGTCGGGTGCGATGGGGGCGTCGGAGATGGAGGCGTCGGGGGTTAGGGTTGTCGTGCTTTCGGCGCTTGTTTGATTGGCACGGGAAAAAATCGCCAAGAGGCTTCGTTGAGCGTTGAGCGCACGTGCTCGGCACGTGACGTCTTTTTATAGGTTTGGTGTGGACCAGGGAGGGACCAGGGATTTAGGGACCAGAGGATCCGAACCGCTAAATCAGAAGCACTTGAAAATTGAATTATTGCGCTTGATAGCAATACTTTGAGATGACTTGATATTCTGAATGAATTCCAAATCCAAAGTATAGTGCTAACAGTAAAATAAATACATGAAAAAATAGTTCATCAAAAAAAAAAAATTGAACATGACATAGAGGCAGAACCCACCACCCAAAATGACTAACCATTTGGGCGGAGATTACCATTATGTATAAGCCTAACAAGATCTCCAACTTGTCTGTGAGGGACTAAAGGAGCTACCCCTGCTTACCACTAGCTAGACCTCCGACTCAACTATGAATTCAAGGAGTCCTGCTTCATTTAACGCATATTGGGTTCCTAGAATAAGGTGCCTGACAAGTAGAACTTGTGTTTCACTCAGCAAAATGCATGATGATGATGAAGTTGATTCATAGCACTGGGCATCATTCTGCCTACTTGATGCCATCTCATGCTAGGCCTAACCCACAACCCATTAAGGATTCAGAACCATGAACTACTAAATCCCCTACTTGGCCATGTGAGATTAAAGGAGCTACACCCCAATAAAGAAGTAATTAAGCTTTGTCTGTGCAATGACAATGTATAACTTCATCATCGTAGCCTTATATCAAAACAATACAACACACAGCAAACATAGATGACGTTTTTTTAAAATGTAATATTGTAATTATCTTTGAAGTTTTTCCAGTGACCAAAAAAAATAAAGTTAATAAGATAATCTCAAGACTTATTGGGTGCAAAGAATTTCTTGAGTTTTTAGAGGTCAAGGATATCAAAATGGTCATGTTACTTTCAACTAACAATTTGTAGGACACAATAAGGTGGTCCTATAATTTTGTGAATCCTATTTATTTGCAAGCCTCTCACCTTGGGAGAAGGGCATATATATCATCGATAGAGAACCTCATTAGCTAAAAATTGGGAAAGGTATTTTTCCTAAGTATTTTGGTTAACTTTTCTATTCACTTGTATTGATTATTTATTTGATAGATGAAGTGTAAACTAAGATCAATCATCTTGACTGATCTATTCCTTAAGATGGTAAACCAAATTGAACTAATGAACTAGGTTAATATAGGTAAGCCAACTGAAATACAGGGAATATCCCATGCGTTTATGTGTGTAAAAGAAGAAGGACTGCATATGCATATGCAGCCACTTGAAAAACAATTTTAAGACAACACAATGACAACCGAAAGAACAACAAAGAAAAAGTCGTCAGTCCCAACTCCCACCTATTCCAACCATAACTTTTATGCAAGGGTATCTCACTACTAAATCTTACGATCTTAAATAGTCTTCTTTAGTCCCTTTCACACCTTCATATCTAAATAATATAACCATCGAATCTCAATTTTCTTTATCCATCCCTTGTCCAGTTGGATGCATAAAATTCTGAATTTATTTGAAAGGAATTATTCCTACAAAACTATTCATCAATTATACTTGCCAACGATTAGGGTTTCGAACCGTTTCGCCCGAAACGGGCGAAACTGTCTCGTTCCGCCTGAGCGCCGAAACCGGCTCGACGACGCCTCCTGTTTCGACGCAGGCGTCAGTGTCACGCACGCGGCGACAGCAGCGAGTGGCGACAGCGTGATTCGCGGCGCGCGACAGACCGAATCGCGCAACAGCGAACGCACGGCACGCGCGACAGAAGGAATCGATTCCGTCGGTGCGCCAGCCTGTCTCGCTGCCTTTTCTCGCTATAAAGGGACGGTGGATCGCCGGTGGTGAGCAGCAGTGAAGACAGCAGCGAGCGAAGCGCAGCGTGGAGGCGAAGACAGCAGCGAAGCTCGGCGGCGGCGGCGACAGGTATGATCAAACGATCTCCGCAGCTTCGCCGGAGGCATTGCGGGACTCCCCGGCGTCGCCGGAGGGGTCGCCCGAAGCCTCCGGCGTCGCCGGAAGGCTCGCCAGACGCTCCTCCATCTTCGGCGGAGACGCTGGATGCGTGGGTCGGAGACGCTGCGGGTCTCCGGCGACGTCGTCGGAAGCCTCCGGCGTCGCCGGAATCTTCGCCGGAGGCTGCTGGAGCCGTCGGACGGCCAGCTCCGACGGATCTCCGGCGGATCTCCGCGCGCAGGCGAACGGCTCGGCGCCGGATTCGGGAAAATCGGGAAAAAATTCCCGATTTTCTCCGAAATTTGATTTAAAAAAAATATATATAACTGTTGTATTTATTTAAATTCAGAATATCCTTTTTTAATTCAAAAAAATTAATTCTGATTTACTTAAGGAATTTTGAATTTTCTTAAATTCAGAATATCCTTTTTTAATTCAAAAAAATTAAATAGATTTATTTAAAGAATTTTGAATTTTATGAATTTATTTTTTCTGTTTTAAATATTATTTAAAAATTCTAAAAAAAATTAAAACCCCTAAATAATATCTAAAAAAATTCAAAAAAATTATTTTATAATTTGATAATTATTTATTATATTTATTATTTTATATTTAATTAATATTTTAATATTTTAATATTTTAATCATTTTAAATATATATTATTTAAATAATTAATATTATTATTCCAAGTTTACTTGATAAAAATGTGTTGTAGTAGATTACTTTAATGAAGTTGTCTTTTATAGTTTTATATATTTAATTTGTTTGTTTATAATGATAAAATTGTTATTGACAATGATGACTATTATTTGAGCTAACAATGTGAATTATTCTTAATTTTTTATAAGACATAGGTAATGGCACCCAAACATCAATATGATCCAGCTTGGAGACACGCACGCCGATTAGAGAATCGATTCCATTGGCAATGTTTACATTGCGATATGATTGGACGAGGTGGTGGGGTCACACGCCTAAAGCAACATCTTGCTGGTGGATATCCAGATGTTTCGAATTGTCCAAAAGTTTCTCAAGAAGTTCGTCGTGCAATGAAAGAAGAACTTGAACGTTACAAAGTAATAAAGCATAAACAACAACGAGAACGTGATCTTCTTGATAGTCGAATATCTAGAGAGCCAATATATGATGAATTTGAAGATCGTGGTGATGTTCCAAACGATGGAGATTTTTTAGCAGCTATCAATGCCTCGCGAACTCAATATGACTATGAGCAAAATATGCGACATAGAAGTGACTCAGCTGGTACTAGTAGAAGTGGCTCAACTACTGCACCGACATTAGGAAGGAGTGCAAGTTTTCGTAGTACTTCAACCCAAAGTGGTATTGGTCGGTTTTTTTCTTCTATGGGAGGACGAAGACGTGCAGTTGATATTGCTGATATTGATCCACTGGCATTTCCAGACCAAGCTAGCAAACAAACTAGGATTGATGATGCATACACAAAAGAGAAGAAGAAATCAATCGGTAAAAGCATTGCAAAATTTTTTCATTTTAATCATATTCCTCCTAATGCAGCAAACAACACATACTACCGTAGCATGGTGTCCAACATCCAAAAATCTGGTCCTGGTATTCAGCCTCCGACTGCATATGAAATTGCTGGTTCATATTTAGATGAACAAGTGGAGGAGATCAAAACTTGGATCCTATCATGCAAAAAGCAATGGAGCTTATATGGGGTTACGTTGATGTGTGATGGCTGGACAGGACCTACACGGATGAGTATTATCAACTTTCTACTATACTGCAATAGAAAGGTGATATTTCATAAATCTATTGATGCAACTACAGATTTTCATGATGCACCCTATATATATCGTTTGATGGATAGTGTAGTTCAAGAGATAGGTGCAGATTATATAGTGCAGATAATTACATATAATGGTGCCAACTTTAAGAGGGCTGGAGAATTATTGGAGCAAAAATATCAAACATTATTTTGGACACCATGCGCAGCACACTGTATCGATTTGATGATGGGAGATATTGGTAAACTCGATATAGTGAAGAAGGTAGTGAAAAAAGGTCAATCTTTAACAAAATTCCTCTATAATCATCATTGGGTTCATGGATTAATGAGGAAATTTATCAATGGTGAGATTCTACGACCAGGAGCGACTAGGTTTGCCACTCACTTTCTCCTGTTAAAATCGTTGAATCAAAAAAAAGTTGGATTGAAAGCCATGTTCTCTTCTGAGGATTGGGAAGCCTCTCGATATTCTAGCACAGCCGAAGGTAAAGAGGTGCAAAAAATTATTATATCTGTTAGATTTTGGGACTATATTGCAGATATTCTTCTAGCAATAGAACCTTTGTACGTTGTTCTACGTAAAGTCGATATGGACAGGAAGCCACAAATGGGCAACGTTTACCATCTAATTCATGAAGCAAAAGAGAAAATTAAGAGACGTCTTCAATCACCAACCAAATATCAACATTACATTGATATAATCAATACAAGATGGGACGATCAAATGGGAAAATATATTCATTTAGCAGGTACATATTTTTTAATAAAGAATTTCTAATAATGTTATTAATAATTGCATTTTTATATATGTTTAATTATTGCAGGTTATTATCTCAATCCGGCATATCAATACCGTTATAATCTTGGCACAAATGATGATCTATTACAAGCCCTCAGACATGTGATATCAAGACTACAAACAAATAGAGAATCAATTGCTGAGACTATTAATGAAAGCCGATTATTTCGAGAGGCATATGGTTCTTTTAGTGATCCTATTGCAGTGTCATGCAGATATAAAATGGATGCAGGTAAATATAGTAAAAATTATTATTAATTATTGTTAGCAAATAAAAATATTATTTTAATTTTGTTCTTATTTATTTTACAGCTGAATGGTGGTTACAATATGGAGGATCAGCTCCAAATTTGAAAAAGATTGCAGTACGAATTCTCTCACAGACAACATCTTCAAGTGGTTGTGAAAGAAATTGGTCAACTTTCTCCCTCATTCATACAAAAGTAAGAAATCGTCTTTCTTATCGTCGATTGGAGAAGATGGTCTATGTTCATTATAATATGCGTCTTCAATTAAGAGCAATAACAGAAGAAAATGAAGAACAAGAGGCTGGTGATGTAGACCCATTTGATATTGGATTTGTCCAAAATGAGAATGATCCAATGATGGATTGGTGGAGCGCTGTTGAGGCTGAAAATCCATTACTTGATGAAGCAGGAGACCCACCACGACCATCTCAATTTCTCACTCAACAGATTGAAACAATACAAACTACAGGAGATATCAGGGAGGGAGAAGATTATAATGAAGCTTTTGATCAAGAATTTCGATTTTCTGGATCTCGATCAAGACATTCTGAAACATCCCAAACCCAACCAAAGTTCACAGATAAAGGTAAAGCTCCTGCAGTTTTTACTAAAAAGAAAGAAAAAGTCAAGCCTCCTGCTTTTACAGGAAGGGGTCAATTGAGAATTAGAGAAAATCCACTTGATGCAATTGATGAGCAAGAACATGATGACAGTGATGAAACATCATCACCTTCTGATATTGTAGTCCGACGAGAAGTTAATAGCAGTGCAAGTACTCATGCAAGTGATGATAGTGGCGATGCATCTGGTGGTCAAAATTATGATCCCCCTACTCAAGCACCGGAGCCATGGACATGTGAGGCAGATTACACACATACAACTCAAGATGATGATCATGGAGCTAGACCTATTCAATATCAACGTCGAAATAAGGATGGCAAACAAAAGAAAGCTCACAATTATCAAGATATGCGACAGAGTTTAGCTGACATTGATTCTGATCGAAGTTCATCATACTCTCAGCCTTCTTATTATAACTCTGATGCATCATATGGTGATCCATCATACCACAGTTCAGAGGCATATGTTTATCCTTATCCTTATCCTGTGCCTGTACCTGTTCCGATTTCAATGGTGCCAGTTCAAGTCCAACTTCCAGTGATGAATCGAGATACGCTGATGGACATGTGGAGAAATCAGTATCAATATTGCATGTCATGGGATGCTTATTTAATTTGGGCGTTAGAGAACTATGGAATTGATCTAAGCAGAATGCTACAAGAACCAATGTCTTCATCTGATTCGCGTCACTCCTTTTGGTATTAGTAAGGTGACATATTGTAATGTATCAATTTTAATTCGAGTTATTGATAGATCAATTTTCTTTAAAGAAAGTTATATTTAATTGTTTTCTTAACAATATTAAGTTGTTCAATAATTGAAAACTTATATCAAATCAACATACAACTTATTTTTAAATTATACACAATAAATATATATCTATCTAATAATTATTATATATAAATAAAAAATACCGAAACCATACCGGCACGAAACGATACGATACCGAAACCGTATCGTTCCGGTCTGGGACCGAAACATCGGCACGGGTCGATACTTAAAACCTTGATACTTGCACACATATTTTGATTTAATATGCAATCATGAATAGTAATTGGCCACCAGACAATCCCATATTTTCTACCTATGGCTAGAAAAGAATTATATTTACTTTCTACAGATCCAGTAGACAGAGAAAGTTCAGTAAGGAACCAATTTATTTGACTTGGTATTCTATCAAATGAATGAATCATACTTAAAAAAGTGTTTGCTTAAGTCATTTATATCTCCAACAAAATGTTCAGGCTAGTCAATCATGAAGTAAACATTTTTATATAACATAAAAAAAACTATAAAACTGAAATTTATTAATTTCCATTTAATATATTTCTAATCATGGAGCCAAATCCATTATAATGTGCAAGGCACAATATATCATGCTCAATAAGTATAGAAAATAATATCATAGAAACAAACATGATATGCCAAACTAAATCAGGCAGAGTACAAAATAAGGGGAAATTTTCAACTGGAAACTGCAAGCACAGAAGTCCATACAAGCAGAAGACTTGGTCCAATCCCTTTATAAAGTGCTTGCCATCCTTCCTCTTTTAAAATGGTCCTCAGAGCATCTGACCTTAGATAAAAGGTATGTGTATGTGTAAGCAACTTTTATATACCTTAGAATGACTGCAAAATAGTTACTAAAGTAGAATATATTACCACAGAACGGAGACATTAAGCAATCTAAGAAATAATATAGCAACAACAACAACAACCAAGCCTTATCCCACTAGGTGAGGTCGGCTATATGGATCCTTCTACACCATTGGGCTCTGCCCCCTATTATATCATCATCTCTATTTAAAAAAACGACTTCCTTTTTTTAAAGTTGGTTAACATAGCCTTGGCGAGAATTTTCCTAATTTAAGCAATTTTTTTGCACCCCAGCAGAGGTTGCAAAATGCTAGAAATGCATACTTGCAAACCAACCCAAAGAGGTAAAAGCATTCATTAAATTACATAAGCACATTTGCATAAAGACTAAGTGAATTGCTCGTCCACAGTCTTGTATTCAGCATAGATAATAGCAAAATATAAAAATGTTAAACAAGAAAAAACTACATATTGCAAGTATGCAATATTTGAAAAGGACAATTTTAAACTCCAATATCACTCAATTCTCAAGGAAGAGAACATATCAAAAATTCCTGAATAGGCCCACCAAATATAATAATATTAAACAAAAAAACTATATATTGCAAATATGCAATATTTGAAAAGGACAATTTTAATATCATAGCAAGTCCAATATCACACAATTCTCAAGGAAGAGAACATACCGGAAAATCCCGAATAGGTCCGATATCCATGGTAAGGAGTTTGGAGCTGCAGTCGTGTTTTTACAAGCCAAATAGGATTGGTAAACAAAGAAACCTACAGTGCTAGAAGAGTGTTTGTTATGTAATAAAAATCTACCAGTCTATAACTGCAGTGAAAATCTAATTTAGATATTTGAATTATTGATAATATCACGTTAATCACAGATGGGCACAATAGAACCACAGAAGCGTACATCAAATACAATGAACAAGATAGCTACCATCCTAAAATAATAAAGGAACTCTGAAGTTACCACTTTCATCACAGGAGCCCAAGGAACGAAGACCATTGACAGTGGAGGGATGGGCAAGGAAAGCCCACTCAGTATTTAGTCTTGACAAACAATACTGATCTGTCAGAGGAATCTTATGTCAACTTAGTTCAGATCCTCTCTTTAATACACAAGGAGTGATACAATAGTTTTTTCTAAGACTGTAGCAGAAGGTACCCTGCTGGCAGCCAGAGGAATAACATTCATCAATTTCATAAAACCTCATACACATTGGATAAATTAAGTGATCAATCACAGATCACATAATTTCCATC